>VWPU01018978.1:0-157488 GCA_013398955.1 Callaeas wilsoni
AACTCCTAAAACCCCTACAGTTAGGATATCTGTTTCAAGACTGAATTAATTGAACAAGGTGTGTCTCACTCTTGCCATGATAAACAGATTCTCATTTTATCATATTTAATTTCTTGGGCATTATATTCCTCAGATTATAGTAGTATGGAGGAGAGATTTGACAAAGAAATCAAGGCCATGTTCCATTAAGCTGACTGAATTAAGTGATGATGTTTTAGATTTTAAACAAAACATCTGTAAGATCTTGGGAAATTTTATGATAATAATGTATGGGAACATAGCAAAATATAAAATAATAAATTTTATTGGATATACTAATATTGAACTGTTGTTCTTTTTAAATAAGCATTTTGAAAATATGGAACTTCTTTACTAGTGATTAAAATAAGGTACACTCTTCAGAACATGATTTTATCCAAGAAATATTGTTGTAATAACAAATTCTGACAATTGAAAAATAATCAAAACAAGCAAGTTAGAAAAATTATATTCAAACCATAAAACATTCCGCTTCTAATTTAGGCAGTATTGTGGTGATTCTATTAAAAACGTTTGTGGGAAAATCAATTTTTTCTGTTCTCAGATCCACAGATTTATTATCCGATTAGTGTGAAAAGTGGCACACTGAAAACAGTGCATGTAAGAAAGTCAAGAATCCAAAATAAATAGGGCTTCAAATTCCTGACTCTTTAGATAATGTGCAAGCTGTGCACAAAATTTTTTGCGCATCATGTTATGTATCATCTCTATTGAGTTTTACTTAAATCAGAGAAGCTACCATTCCTAAAATTTTAGTGTGGGTATTGAAATACCAGTAAATGCCATTATTATACCAGTCATCTCAGAATGTTTTGACTGAATGCCTAGAAATACTATGTAGCTTTATTTCTGCAAATTACAGCACAACCAAATCAGCATTTCTGATACCTTTATTTCCAGAAGGGGTATGTAGTTTGAAGCTTTAAAATACAACATAGCAGCAAAATTAATTGAGTACTTTTTCCAAGGCAAGTGAGATATTTAAGCATCAATAGAAATACTCAAAACACTATTCATACAAATTCCTCCAATTGGAGAAGTAGTGTGCAGATTCTCAGCAAGAATTTAACTTCTCTATGAATCCTGACAAATAGTGTAGCTCCGACTGTTTGCTGTAAGGTGTACCATGTGGTATATGTATGCAAAGTGACTAATGTGTCATATTCATTGTACTAATGATTTTCCAAAATTCCACATAGATAATCCTTTCAGTATAAGTTTTTCCGAGGACCCAAGCTCAGAAAGTGGTGGTGTACAGAGTTACACCCAATTGTCAGCCAGTCCCTAGTGAGGTTCCCCAAGACTCCATGTTGGGCTCAGTCCTGTTTAATATCTGTATTGATGATCTGGATGAGGGGATCATGTGCACCTTCAGTAAATTTGCAGACAGCTTCAAGTTGGGTGGGAGTGTTGATCTGCTGAAGTGAGAAAGGCTGTGCAGAGGCATCTGGACAGGCTGGATTGATGGGCCAAGGCCAATTGTGTGAGGTTCAATAACACCAAGAGTCAGGTCCAGTATTTGGGTCACATCAACCCCATGCAGAGCTCCAGGCTTGGGGCAGAGTAGCTGGGAAGCTGCCCAGCAGAAAAGCCCTGGGGATGCTGGTCAACAGCAGCTGAACATGACCCAGAAGTGTGCCCAGGTGGCCAAGAAGGCCAATGGCATCCTGGCTTGGATCAGCAATAGTGTGGCCAGCAGGACCAGGGCAGTGATTGTCCCCCTGTACTCGGCACTGGTGAGGCCACACCTTGAATCTTGTGTTCAGTTTTGAGCCCTTCATTATAAGAAAGACTCTGAGCTCCTGGAGTGTGTCCAGAGAAGGGCAGTGGAAGTGGAGTTGTCCAGCCTGGAGAAAATTAGTCTCAGTGGAGACCTTATCGCTCTCTACAAAAACCTGAAAGGAGGTTGTAACAAGGTGAGTGTTTCCCTCTTCCCCCAAGTAATAAGTGACAGAACTAGAGGAAATGGCCTCGGGTTGCAGCAGGGAAGATTTAGATTGGATATTCAGGGGAAAAAATTAACCAAAAAGTTTATATATTGGAACACACTGCCCAGGGAAGTGGTCAAGCCACCAGATAATCTGCAGTATCTGTAATACATGTTAGAACATTTCTTCCTTTGCTCCTGACCTAACATACACACCTACTTACTAGTTATAGATTTCTACACTTCAAGTAGTGAAAATTACATAACGCAGAACCACTAGTGTGGTTGATGGCGGTTGAATGGGTTAGAACTTCATTGTTCTGAAACCTTGTTTTGGGAGCTTATCAATGAAAGCAAACAATGAAGCTTATCAGAGGTCACATAACAGAACAGGTTTTGATTACACCTTAGAGAAACTTTCTTTGCCTTTGGTATCTTGTTAGTTTCAAGGAACATGCTTAGTATTCAAAGAGAATTTGAGAAGTCTGGATATGAAGTATCATCTTGATATAGAAGGTTATCATGTCACCAGATTTGGTTTTGTACTTTATTTCTATCTCAGCATTTATTTAAGTTTGTGTTTTAGAAATATAAAAAATGGGAGATTATTTTGTTTTGTTTTGTTTTGTTTTGTTTTGTTTTGTTTTACAGGAAACCATGGTTTTTTTGGATTTAATAAAACCAGCCAATTTTGTGATCATCTGAAAAGATAAATACAAATAGTGTACCTAGATAGTCATGAGAATTTCATGCTCCATGTGTATGCATATAATGAATTTGGCTTAGGTGTCTTTTAAGTAGCCAAACCTAGCTAAAAGACAGCTTTAAGGAAGCAGAAAGACAGAAATAGAGAAGACATTCTGCCAAAAGTTCCATAAGTGTCCAGCTGACTTTTCAAAGGCAAAGGTAATCTCCCTAGTACCTCACTTTTTTCTCACTGCCCATTGGGATGGGCCAGTACCTGAGGTGCTTATACAGTCTTCCTCACAGCTGGCTCCAGTTATATCAGATTATATATTAGTCTTGCATGTTGTGAAGAAGGGACTTTTTTTTTTACTAGGGAAGACTTATTGAAGTTGTGTATTAGTCTGAGGTGAAGGGGAGCATAGAAGATCAATATGTTATTTTATTGTCAAAGCATCCAGAGATTTAAGAATTACCTGGTGTCCTACTAGAAAATTAGTATATCCCTCTTCAGGAAAGACTGTCTTGGATAAAAAATATGTATGAAACAACTGCTTTTGAAGACTGGTTTTCTGAAATCTATATCTTTGGAAATATGAAGATAAAAGGACCCTAGAACCACAAAAATCCTTTTGTCCTTTACCAGGACCTCCCTCAGGCTACTTCACAGTAGGGATGGTCAGAACAAGGCCTGGGTCATCGGTTTCATCCATAATTATTGGAGACATCTAGCATTGTTGTAGACTAGTTGTGGAACAATACAAATCACTGCACCACTGCACCTTGAAAGCTGATGTCATTATCATGATGATAATATGGGATATATGTATCATATATATGATGTCATAGTCATATGAGTTTTTGGACATCCTACTCATGTCTGTACCTAGAACACGTCTATATATGTTAACACATAGAGTACTTTAATGGATAATTTACTTTGCTGTGTACATAAAAGAACATATATGTGCTAGCAGGTTTTCACACTCATGAATAGGTTTAATAGGTTGTAATAGAAATAAGATCAAGTTCTAAAAAATTCCTGTGGGAGTAAGCACCTCAGGAATCCCCCAAGATGAAAATCCCAGATGGAAACCAGTTACTCAGAATCAGAAATTTTGTTTTAAATAGTTATCGAAACTGCCAGTCATAAGGGCTCCTCTGGCAAGTGGGCCCAGTCCAATGGCTGGGGTGTGATGGAGATTCATCGCTCTGGAGAGACAGAAGACACCTTCATTGCTGACCTGGAATTGGATCTCTGCACTGGTCAGATCAAAACTGGTGCCCCGTGACCATCTGAGTGTCTGGCCAAGTATAACCAGCTGCTGGGAACTGAGAAGGAGCTTGGCAGCAAGGCTCACTTTGCTGGGAGGAGCTTCAGGAGCCCTCATGTCAACTAAGGGTGGATGAGACACCCCCATTCTGGTTCAGCACTAGTTATCGACTTTGATCACTGTTATTTATGTTAGAGTTCTCTTTCTACATTCCCCAGAAAATTTTCTCAGGATTTTAGAGGGATGTGTAAGCCTTCAGTTTCAGAAGCTCTGATCATGACATCACTTTTCTGTTTCCAAACAGCCTTTGAAGCTACTAACAGGATGTGAAGTTTTATAATTTAGTCACCATGTCATGATCTTTGCTGTAATCATGAGGAATTTGTGAAGTGTGAGATAAATATCTATGTGAAAACACAGATACAAACACATGTGGATACATATGCACTCAAACAAAATACATGCTGACAATAGTTGTGCTGTATGTATTGTTCCTTTCTTCCTAATCATCCTGTCTTCATTATACTATCGAGTTTTACAGTATATTTTTGGTGAGGGTGCTAAGGGCGATATTTTAAATTTCGTATCTCACTCCAATTGTAAAGATGAGTATACTAAGAAAATAGGTAAAACCCCAAAAAGAGTCATGAACTGGAGTACATTGGGAGTGAATTCTATTAATGAAATATAAACGAGCAGCATTTGTTCAAGACACGTGAGTGCTGTCCTGTAAATAAAATACTTTTTTTCTATATTTCTCAATGACAGTCTTAGCAATTAGAATCATAGAATCATTAAGTTTGGAAAAGACCTCCAAGATCATTTAGTCCAACCTTTGACCAATCTCCATCTTGTCAACTAGATCACAGAACTAAGTGCCATGTCCAGTTATTTCCTGAACACTGCCAGGGATGGTGACTCTATCACTTCCCTGGGCAGTCTGTTCCAGTGCTTAACCACCCTTTCAGTGAAGAAATTCTTCCTGATGTCCAAGTTGAACCTCTCCTGACATAGCTAAAGGCTGTCTCTTTTTGTCCTGTCACTTTTTATCTGTGAGGTGAAGCCAACCCCCACCTGACTACAGCCTAGTTTCAGGGAGTAGTAGGGAGCAATAAGGTCTCCCCTGAGATTCCATTTCTCCAGGCTAAGCAACCCCAGCTCCCCCAGCTGCTCTTCCGGTGATTTACTCTCTAGAGCAACTCTTCACCAGCCCAGTTGTCCTTCTCTGGACACACTCCAGCACCTCAATGCCGTTCTTGCATTGAGGGAGGGGCCCAGAACTGGACACAGCACTCAAGGTGAGGCCTCGCCAGTACTGAGTACAGAGGAAGAATGACTGCCCTGGTGCTACTGGCCACGCTGTTGCTGATCCAGGCCAAGATGCCATTGGCCTTTTTTGGCTGCCTGGGCACACTTCTGGCTCCTATTCAAAGCTTTAATTTATTTTTTTTTCTTCTGTATTATTCATATCATGGGGTCTGGAAAAGACAAAGGAAAATGCACAGAAATATGCTAGAAAATGGTATATCATCAATAACAGAGACGTTCAATCTAAATAAATTCTTCACAGCAAGGGAGTTTGAGTTACAAATGGTTAGCATTTTGAATACAAGTCTTAAAATGAAACATGAAGACTAGAATCTGTAGTCTGAATAATATCCAAGCAGTATTCTTTTTTTGCAGTAGAACATAATATGTTAGTATAGCATGATTGTATTTCAGTTGTCAGATTTGCCTAATAATTCATCCATTTTTCTGTTCTGTAAACCATTTCCAGAAATAGTGCATTATATTTCTAGGTTGGAAAGTAAGCACGGTAGTTCATTAACCCAGATTTCAGCACTTTCCTGGATACCTTCAGGGACTAATTATGGACATCACACCTTACCAAAATATTCAGAGATTGATTTAAATCCCAAAATTCACACTAAGCTCATTTTCATCATGTTATCATTTTATGCAAGCCAGATTTTTTTTCCTTGCATTCATTAGTATTCAGGATATTGTTACATGGATCAGAGTCACTACCTGGAAGAAAATACTAATGTAGTGGAGAGAACAAACTGTTTAGAAAAACCTAGGGTAAATTGAACTGGAAATTATTTGCAGTTAAGAACCATTAACAAATAAATTGTGTATTGTAAAGGTGATTACCTTTCTTAAACTTTTTTTAGCTTTTCTCCAAGTAGATTTCATTGAGAAATTAAAGTGAAAATTTGCCAAATGGTTGGAATCTCCCATTCTGCTCCTTCAGGCACACAGTCCATAAGGTGGCTTTACTCCAAATTTTACGATACATTTAGAGCTGATAATTTCATGAATTCTTTTTTCCCCCTCAGGTCATGCCTAATACAACCCTATTCTACTTTTATCCAAAAAATGGTGTTAAAAAAAACCAAACCCTCCCTGGTGATTAATATCAAACCTGTAAATTAGGCTGAAGGCCTAAATACCACCCACTCCCTAGCTTGGAGAATACACAGAAAAAGAGTTACAAATCATTTCCTTTTCCGGATCCTTTCTCTAGGTTTCTGATTCAGTCAGTGCAATTCTTATACTCTCATCTTCCCCAGGGTGAAATTTGCCTACTTAAAATTCACTTAAACCGTGGAAGCACAGTTGAAGTGGGACACAGGACACAGTAAACATCTCCTTACTTTGTCACTGTTTCAGGGATGATAGAGCAAGGATGCAATATGTAAACATGCATTTGGTTTCACAGTAAATTTAAAGTAGCCACTTATATTTAAAATACTGCTGCAGTCTTTGAGTATGCTTACTGTTTCCCTGCTTTAAAGAACAATGAGGTATACAAACTGTTTTATAGATACCTATTTAATTGTTAGGCACTAAAATTCTTTGAGTGGGAAAATATTTTTTTGATATGTATGTATGCTTAAACTGCAATGAAAAAGACAAAGCAATTAGGAGCTTATTTTATTAACTTTACAGGTGTTGAGACTCAGCATCCAGATTTATAAGGTGGTAGTTATGCCAGCTCAAAATTCAAGGTTGAATTCTAAAGCTGGTTTTCAGCTTCAGCAAATGCTCTCTGGGTCCTGCTGTGTTTCACTTAATAGCAAGGACGAGTGAATTCCACCTGTAGAAGAGCATGTTTTACATTGGAGCTACCGCAAGGCAAGAGTCAATACTGAGATGGAGCAGGATTCAATATCTGGACACTTTTTATTTATGGACAGCTGCTTGTTTGCGGGTTTTTAAAGCTGGGGTGATGATTTAAGAGCAGATGTGGAGCTATAACACTTGGTTTTAAAATGAGAGGATGTTTGTTCTGTACTTTGATGGTAAAATGGTGTGATTTAATATGAGCAAGGTGGCATTTGTGGTTAGGAACTAATCTTGCTAGGTGCAGAATATGTAAAAAACGGTCATTGAAATGAACTTTTTTTTTTTTGGCTGCCTACTAAGGTAGTTAAACCTTACTTTTTATGGGTAAATATTTGAGTAGTAGCAAAAAAAATAGGCAAAACAAAACAAAAAAACCAACTAACACACCAACAAACAAAATCTTAAGTAAATGGGTGCTTCAGAAACTGCTTTTCTTTGCCAGGAAAATCCTGCAATCCTTGGCTGTGAAAAATCCTTATTATCCATATTTTGTTCTGCTGCCTCTTGAGTAAAACACTGCTCTGTGTCTCTGGGCTGGTTTTGTGCTTCCACCAGCCTGTGAGAGAGAAGAGCTGTGGGCTGCTGCCACCTACAGCTGGAGTGCCTCTGGCTCCCTGACGGAGAAATGGACCCGGCACTAAAGCCCCTCTGGACAAAATGCAGTAGATCACAGGAGTGAGCTGAAGGAGGACTCTGCAGAGCTGGTAGTAATTGGGTTTTGCCAGCTCTTTATGACATTTAAATAAAACTACGGGTACAGAGAAAGTAAATCCCCCAGTAGCATATTCAAGCAATTTACTTCTCATAAAAGCATCTTCCTACTGGCAGTAGCTTGCAGAAATAAATTTCATGAGAGGAGAAAAAAATTCAGCTTCTGACAAACCTTGTGTCAGTTAACATTTGAAACGCTCTGAGATTTACCAGAAAGGAAAAAAAAAAAAAAAGAGAAAGATTGTACTGAGGTATATTTAGTCACTGTGATTTTGTGTATTGCAAATATTTTAAGATGCTTAGAGTGTTGTCCCCTATAACTTCAGTCCCTGCTCCCCTTGCATTTATATATCTCCAGTTGTTAAACAGAAAAACAAAAAAAAGCACACTCTAGATTAAGACCTCAGGAGATCAGAAATAATAATGTCCAGCAATGGTGTGCCATTTTCTGCGACTGCTCCAACATTTTTTGTTCTGAGCTTTATTGCAGTATTTTTTTCAATAAGGAAAATACAGGGTTTCTTCCATCTAAACATTGTTCTGTTCTGCTTAACCTAGTAAATATTGGCATGAAGAACTCTGTGTGCATCGGAAGGATGGGAAATTGTTGTTTGTTTCCATTCAAGTGTATCCTCTTTTTTCACTACTACTGTGGTATCTGAGGATTTTTTCCCTGTGCTCTCCTGATTTCATTTCACTTTCTATGCAACAATGAAGAAGAGTGCTCTATGTGGACCGATCAAGCTACTTCACTCCCATAAAGGATTTCTTGCATAAATAGTCCCAGTGAGATTTAGCAAATTATGTACTGTAGGAGAAATGCTGTGTTCATGGAAGTATCCTTTCACAGTGAGGTGTGTAAGCACATAGGCAAGAGCCTGCATGGCACTGCTACTTTATTTTCATTTGCAGTGCAGAAAACAGACATTTTTAACCTGCATTTAAAATATTGAAATTAAGCTTGAGACCTGGTTTTCATTTTTGAAAGCAGAATGGGCATAAGAATAAACTGCAGGAACATATTATGTTACTAAAGAAATAAAATCAACGTATTCCAGCCATGCTTCATCTTCCAGCCTGCCTTTTGTTTGAGCTAACTTATACCTGTAACCAGCATTTCTTGAGAAAATTTACCTTTCTTTTAACAGGAATTATGCTCTGATATCTGAGTCACAGAGGCTGATATTCTTCCAGGCAGCATCTCCAATTATCTTTCTTGACAGTGGATATTAAGAGCATATTCCTCTCTGTCTAAATACTCTATTAGTTAATATTCAGTAATTTTACTATTCAGTGTTTATGTTTAAAGGAGTTTCATCTTCTGATGCAAGATTGGGATGTAACACTGCCAGTGGAAAAAGTAGAAAAATGGAATTTGGTTCTGGTTTTATACCTGAGATTACACCATTTGAGAGTACTGAGATTTCCTTGCCTTATGTGGAGTTACTCTGATTTATACCACTGAAATGAAAATCTAATCAAACCCCACAGCTGGATACATTCAACAACTTTTGTTCACGCAGAATAACTTGGGATTGTATTGATCTGCATTACAGAACTGAACAGAAAGCAACAGGAGGGAGATCTGAGAAACAGTGTCTCAATTAGAACCTAGTAAAAGTTCTTAAGGTGTTTGTAGCATTGCCATACTTGGCTTGATCATCCTCAGAAATCAATGAAGAACCTGCAGTCAGAATCATGCATAAAAATGTCTTGAACTTTTAAAGTGGTTTCTATGGACAGAAGGTGAAGAGTCGGGATAGAGGGGGATACCACCAAAACCACTGCAGTCCTGTTGACAAAAAATTTGTCCAAATTTAATTATTCCTTTCAGAGAAGTATAGCCAGCTAGAAGGTGAGAGACAGATTGGTGCAACAAGAGAAGGAAAACAGAGCAATAAAGTACGATTTGACTGATAGATGAATGCTCTGTAGGACAGAAATTGCTGTGGTGTCACTAGCTTGCCGCTGCCGGTATGTGTATCATATCAGCAGATGTCAACATAAAGTGAAAAACCAGAAAAAGAGAAATCCACTTGCCTCCCACTTCTGTAACAAAGAAAAGGGCCAAATCTGTTCTACCTGTAGTGATAGCAGTCATAGTTAAGTGTATGTGTTGCTGAGAAGCCTGAGAATTCATCCTTTGAAAAGCAAAAAAGTCTTTTTATCATGAGATGACATTGCAACCCGTACTGTAGAGTGGCTAAGGGATCCATGCAGGCCTAATGAATAACAGCAGGGATAGGCTGTAAGTTGTAAACTAATATAAAGCCACTTCTGTCACATTTTTCTTTCAATATTTTAGGCATTAGCATGTATTTAATGTAGCTGAAGTACAATGCTTTGATGTGCTCCTTAGAGCCCACTGTTAGCTGAATACATACTAGTTCATGATTAAGCAATCCAGCATTTTTGTGCTCCAGCTTAAAATGGCTTCTGAATAAGTGCAGTGCAAACAGGGCAATTGCAAATAAACACTCTCAGGTCTCCCTATTTAAGAATGAACACATAGAGGAGTATAAAATTGGCCTGTTTTCCCAATCTGACTTAATAATTTAGTAATGATGATTAAATCAATATTATGTCCCAGAGCCACATCAATATGTACAAGAATCCAGAACCTCAAGGATATGTTAAAGAGAGGAGACTTATTTGATTCAATTATTTATAATGATAGTGTGTCAATAATCCTGATTTTTTCATGAATTATTAACATTTTCCCTCCTCACTATCTTCCTGCTTTCTAGAAGGAGTTAATTATTACAAAGCTTTCAGCTATTACAGCAATCTTTAGCATAGAGAGATGATATCATGATAGCATTCCTGAAGTGTTACAACACTCTTCCTAGAACAATTTTCCAATTAATGCATTGAACTATAGGAAGCTAATTTCCTTCCCACTCTGCTTACTTGGGTAAAGAAATATATATTAACAAATTGACTGGTTTTGTTTGGCTCGGTTTTATCCTACAGAAGAGACAGTGAGGGTTTTTATTTCATCTGTGAACATTTTACCTTTTCCTACAAGCAGTCACCATAGCTACTAGCAAATAGCATTATGTTTGCCTGATTCTCTCTGGTTTGACTACAGTTCTTTTTCAAGGGAAAAGAAAAAGAATGTGACTTGATTGTTTTCAGAGAACAGAAATCTTAAGTAATAACCAATTAGTTCTGTCTGAGAAGTCAGAGTCTCCAAAGAAGGGAGGACTCTCCTTTATTCTACAGAGAACATCACTGTGAACCTTTGCATCTCGTTTTAGACACCTGAATGCTTCAAAGATTTTCTCCCATTAAGTGCTTTCATCTGTATTTGATACAGCTGGAAAGAAATTTGCCACAGTGCAATATTAATAATTATTCGGATGTCCACATTTGCAATTTTTTCTGTCTCCACCTATTTTCTCAATTTAGACAAACTTTAAGTTGTCTCAGACAGCAATTCAGATCGCTTGCTTTCAACCACTTCCTAGCTTCAAGTGGTGTGTAAAATTAGCTGGTACTTTCATTTTGACTTATGGATTTTCCTAAATGTCTAAGCACAACAATCTGTGTATGTGCAGAATTAAGTAGTATAAGAAGCTAGATGCAGGCTATACTGGCAGTTCTTTTTCTATCTTCAAAATTTTACAGGTATTTTTCACAGAGGAAAGCTGCTTAATTGATGAAGTTTAAATTGGGACAAAAATATTTATTGATTTATTAATGGTGTGTAATTATTGATATATTAATGAAGAGTGACAATAAGTGAACTAAGAATTCAGGATCAGTATCAGCAATGCCACTGATAAACCACAATATCTGACACTGCAGAATGTTAATAAACACCTAAAAATTTCCAAGAAATATTCTATAACTTATTTATACACACCCACACACAGGGTGTGCACACCCAGTCCCTCACAGGCAGTGTGGATTTTGCAAACACTGCCAAGTGTGGGTCCACCACATGCCAACCCTCCTGTGGAGATGCGGATGCTGAGCATGTAGTGACAGGACAAGGGAGAATGGCCTTAATCCACAGTAGAATAGATTTAGATTAGATATTAAGAAAAAGTTCTTTACTGTGAGAGTGATGAGGCTGTGGAACAGAGAAGTTGTGGATGTCCCACCCCTGAAAGTATTCAAGGCCAGGCTGGACAGAGCTCTGAGCAACCGGGGCTAGCGAAAGGTCCCTGTCCATGGCAGGGGGTTGGAACTAGAAGTTCTTTAAGGTCCAACCCAGGTCATTCTATGATTCTAAATCCTTCTCTGGAAGTACTTTTCTGCCTGTTTGACTGTCCAATATAGGTGAATTATTGGCTTGGTCTAGCTGTGTAACTTTCAGACTGCTCAAGTTAAAAAAGAGAATTCACAGCCTTTTTGATGGTTTAGTGAGTGAATCAATGTCTTAGCAGGTCATATGCACCATACAAAACATTGGAAGCAAGGCACCTTGGTAACATTTGATTCAGTTTTGAAGTACTATCTTGCTGATTGGACAACTGTTAAAAAACAACAACTATAAAAGAATTGCACTTAACAATCAATAGAGGACCTGCAAATATTGTTTATGGGCATTAAAATTAGTATGTACGGGATTACATTTTATGAACAAATCTGATCATCAGAGTGCATTGTTTAAAAATAACTTTGAAGGAAATTTAAAAAAAAAACATTCTGTAGCATCATATATAGCGTAATGGTGCAATAAACTACCACAAGAAAGACCAGAGAAACATAGTCTGACTTATCAAATAATGTATGTATAGCTGCAGAAAGCATGCAGAAAATGATAATTTAACATTTCCAAGACAAACTGTAGCCAAATACACTTGCATAAGCATTATTTGGCTATTTAAGGTATCTGTCATGTTTGTTTTCCCAATTAGATACACATATAGAGTTCAAACAGAAAGGTGTCACATAAACTTGCCCTTGTCTGGTATAAATTTCCAGTTCTAGATGAACTCATTCAAAGCTCTGACAGATAATGCTGGCAGTGCCTGTTCAAGCTGTCTGTTCCACTTCTGTGTTGGATGAAGGAATATATGCCTGCATCTCATCACCCAGTTTGGAGTTTTAGTGTGAGCCAGGTGGATTTGTATTAAAGTACTGAGCTGTGAAGAGAAGCAACTGAACCATGGTTACCCATTCTGTACTACTGATTGTCCTGAGGTGGTGTTGCCTCCAACAGGGGATGGTACTGACACTGAGGGGTTGAGACTCCTGGCCAATTTGACTGGTAATGAAGTACATGAAGGCCAGAGACTAGAGAAGTAGGACAGTACAACCTTCCCTTGTAGTTGTTGGGGGGTTTTGCTAGATTTAGAGGAGTTTTTTGTTAGGGTTTTTTTTAATTAGTATTTTGAGTTTAGCTGTAGCATATCCCTTAAAATGCCTTCAGTCCTTTTAACTGTTCCAACATAATTTGTGGGTTTTGACACATTTGCAGCAAGAAGGTATTGACTGGTAATATTTGCAGTCAGTGAAACTCACTAATGAACCTCTGTCTTTCCTGAGATAGAGCAGTGTCACTCTTCTCTCGAGACAGCTGGTATAGCTAAGGGTTTAACCTTCTGATGATGCATCACACTTCATTCTTCTTTCAGACTTCAATAAATATAATTCAGCATTGCATTTGCAAGCTGAGGTTTTGTGTCTGTAAAATAAATATTGCATCTGCCTTGCTCATTTTCCTCCTTTCTGACAATAACTTTTAATTATTTTTCGTGTAGAATGTGAAGAAGGGTGTCATATGAGTATGGTCATATGTTTTTGTTTCAACAATGGTATTGTTTCATTTAATGTGAAAGATGGAGAGTAGCAGATATTAAATTAAATACTGTTCTAGTCTACATGTCTATAGTGTTCCACTCCTGAGAGGAAGAGAACACTGTTGCGAATGGATGTGAATGTTTTAGCTAAGTCTCTGCCCTTTGCCCAGGCCTCTGGCAGCAGGCAGTAGCTTTATTGAGATGGCCAGCACCTGAAGACCCACTTTCGCTCGCGAGTTCTTTAATAATGGCTGATTTGGTCTATTATAGAATGACCTATTTATTCAATAGACACAAAACCAACAGACATAAGACTTAAAACAAACTATATACTACACAGGAATAAGAATAAAAAGAAACTACTAGTAGGTATATACAGCGCAAGGTTAAAGGTACCATTAGTTTTACAGCTAGCAAAGAAATAATATAACTTAGGATTCAATGTATCTTACCATCCAATGGTTGGTGGGGTACACAACGAGATCCTTTCCCTCAATTCCCAGGAAAGTAACCACAGAATCTGCGTCCACACTCCGGGGAGAAGTGCCCCACACGCTCAGGGTGTGTGTGTAGAAGGCTTCTGCCTCCATGAAAACTCGTGTATCTGTTATAGTTTGTAAAACAGTGTCTCTCAGTCAAGAATATCTCTGTTATCTCTTTCCACCTCTACTCTCCAGACTAAGATGTTGATTCTTAGCTGGTGCTTGAGCCTTTTTGGCACCAGAGATGACCCCTTGCTGGACCTTTCAGCCCCTGGGTTATCTCTTATCTGAACCAACTACCATTGGTAGAGAGAGGGAGGATGTGTCCTGCCACAAACACCCAAGATTCATGAATGCCCATGGTTGAAAAGGAACAACAAATACCAGAGGGTCAAAAAAAACCAACCTCACAAAGTTTTATTAGTAAATTATACTCTTGGCATGGAAATTGGAATAAGTTTGTCCTTTATCTTCTAGTAGTAATAGAAATAAAAGAATTTTTTAAAAAGGGGAAAGACAGAGACAGAGTAAAGGAGATCACTTGTCCTGGGTCCAGCATCAGTCTGGCCAACAAGGTGTCCAGGGTCCAGAGCGTGCCACCAGAGCTTTTTACAGACAAGTTTTCCCCACCCTGAGGCTACATTTCTTACATTCCATGCAACTGAGCTATCATGCACACATTCTTCTAGACCTTCCTGGAAATGGATCAGAGGGTTTCAGAGGGGTTTTTTTGGTGGTCTCATCCCCCATCGACCTGTCTTGCCCACTTTTTGACTTCATTCCTGTCCTTGAGCTGTACTTGTGCTATGCTTTCCTCCAGGAGCTTAAATGAGGATGCATGTCCCAGAAAACTGCTGCCCTACCTCCATATGGCCCTTTTTTCCAGCTGCATCCTGTTCTTTCTTGCCCATTTGCACAGTATGTGCTTGCACAGTGTGTTCTAAGAAAGTTTTTCATTCTGTGCTGGAGAATGAATGCCAGAACCACACTCACAGTGTTGTGTTTGATAGCTACTGACTCTTTTGGCTCACAAATTAAAGTTAATGAGTGTTCCATCTCATAAGTATAGGAGAGCACTGGATTTCAGAGGTCAGTGTGCAACTGAAGAGAATAATTTTTTTCTTAATTAAGTTGAAGTCCTTTCTTCTGCCACCTTTGTATATTTTAAAATATTCTTAGATATTTCTGCTCTTTTCCTTAAACATGCTAACTGGTCATGCTGAGTTGCTATTGCTAAATGTTGGGTAAATTGGTGGCCTGAAGAATTGCTCACAATTACATTTCTTAACATGATGCAGAGTCATTGCTCTATCTTCATTGCTAAACCTTACTGTTTTGTTAAGCAAAACCTCAATTTACCTTCAGGGATTTTGCATTTTGCAGTTAAGTTTTAATATTTGATAATGGCAACAAAACTGGACACTTCCATATAATTTCTCAGGAGCAGGAAAAATTTATTTCTGCATTCCTGAACATCATTTAATATTTACATCTTAGTGGAATAGATTTAGTTTATGAAATCAATAAAAGTTTGGGTAATTAATTTTGTTTTTCATTAGTACATACTGACATCCCTTCAGTGGTTTGTTCCCTTTCTCAATTATCAGAACCCAAGCTAATTATCACATAGGATGTGTGACTTATTTTCAAGTGGTTTTGGTCCAAGTACACATGTACAGTGCCTCTCCACGGCACACAGATAAGATGGCATATTTCAGAAAATAGCTTTCTGAAGCTAGACTCCTAACTGTTGAAATTCTGTCTGCAAATGGAAATGTATAGCTTGGAAATCACAAGATCATACAATGGTTAGGATTGGAAGGGACCTTAAAGATCGTCTAGTTCCAACCCCACTGTCATAGGCAGGAATGCTATTCACTAGACCAGGTTGCTCAGGGCCTGATCCAACCTGGCCTTAAGCACTTCCAGGGATGAGGTATCCACAGCCTCACTGGGCAACATGTTTTAGTGCTTCACCATCCTCTGAGTAAGGAATTTCTTCCTAACATCTAATCTAAACCTGCCCTCTTTCAGTTTAGAACCATTGCCCCTTGTCCTTGTCACTATCTGCCCATATAAAGAGACCCTCTCCCTCCTTTTTATAGGCCCTTTTAATATACATGAAGGCCACAATGAGGTCTCCCCTCTTTTCTTCTCCAGACTGAACAACGTCAACTCTCTCAGCCTGTCTTCACAGGGGAAGTATTCCCCTCTGGTCATCTTTGTCGTCTCTGGATCCACTCTAACGGGTCACTTCTTTTTTGTGTTGAGGATGCCAGACCTGGATGCAGTAATCCTCAGGGCAGAGGGGAGGAGGAGAATCCCCTTCCTTGTCCTGCTGGTGACTCCTCTTTTGATGCAACACAGGATACAGTTGGCTTTCTGGGCTGCAACCGCGCACTGTTTGCTCATGTCCAGCTTTTCATCCATGAGAACCCCCAAGTCCTTCTCTGCATGTCTGCTCTCAGTGAGTTCTTCTGTGATACACTCATGTCTGAATTTACCCCCACCCAGGTGGAGCATCTTGCACTTGGCCTTGTTGAACTTCATAAGGTTCCCAGTTCTCACTGTCTGTGTCACTGATGAAGACACTGAAGAGTACCGGTCCCAAGACAGAGCCCTGAGGGACACCCCTCATCACTGGCCTCCACCTTGACACACAGCCATTGACCACAGCTCTGGCTGTGGTCATCCAGCTCATCCATAGACTCTGGTTGCGTCTATCTAGCTATCCACTAAACAGTCCCTGCATCAAATCCATGTCTCTCCAATTTGAAGGATCATCTCAAAGACCTTAAAGAATTCAAGATAGATGGCATCTGTCAGTCTTCCCTTGTCAATTGTTGCTATCACTCTTCCATAGAAGGCCTCCCAATTGGTCAGGCACTATTTGCCCTTAGTAAAGCCATCCTGACTGCTTTGGGTCACCACCTTGTCTTTTCTGTGCCAAGAATATTCTAAATATTCTTGGAAACTATGGATACAACAGATATAATGTTAAATAATTTCTGCCATTTTTTTGAAACATTAAAGAATTTTTTTTTTTTTACATAGTCATCAAAGATTCATGGAACAGTGTATAGTATGCATCTATAAATATGTAGAACATGGTCAAACTTTAGCTTGGGACCCAAGGACAATAAAACAGAAAAGAAATAATAAAGTAAAAATGAAGTTGGGCATTCAAGTTTTAACTGGCACATCTGGGTTTATAGAAAGAAGTGCCATACCCTTTCTGTAGAAGCAGCGATATGATAAGAATAGTAATTTTTTGGCAGTTGCAGCTATGCAGTAAATGTCTTCCTGAGCTTCTTGTGGAGAATATTTTTCCTTAAAAAAGCCCAGAGGGAAAGTCATATCATATAGCAGAAATATGTCAAGGAGGAATTATCTGGAAACTATTAGAAAGACCGAGCTGCAGTGCTTGAAGACGAGCAATGTTAGAGAAATAATACTTTTTCATGCTGCAAAATTCAAAAAGCTGAAAATTCTTTTAAAAACTTAGAATCTAATTAGTGAGAGGTAAGATAGACGTGGGTTGTTGTCATGTGCATTTGCATAAAAATAATTGGAAGTCATGTTACCAGCTGCAACATTTAAAAGAGCATAGTGCTAAAACATGAAGGTTGAATCAGCTTTTCTGGGGCTGATGGGAGAAGATGCTGAAATATGACAAGCCAGCATAACAGATAAGAAGGAAAGGTCTAAGAAAAATTATGATTAATTAGTGTAAAATATAGACTGAAGCCCTTGGGAAACTGAGAGATTTTGTTTCCTTCATAATTTAGAAACATTCTGAATATATTTCCTAAGACTAGACAAGGCATTAAGAGTTGGAGGTACCTATATTATTCACTCTTACTTTATCTTTACCAACTACAGCAAGAAAGGTTTCAAAATTTAGAACTGGTAAATGAAATGTTGCAAGGAATGATGCCGTCAATATATGTTTTTCACCAGTCAAGGTCAACGATCAGTTCAAGCAAAGTCTTTCTAGACTGCTCAGTCTCTGAAGTCATTAGGTCAAGTCAAAATATTCCTTTATCTTGGCTGAAAGTAGCCAAATGTTAACCCCAGGTTGCAAACACATTTTTATTTTGTAGATGCCAGTTTATTAGTCCCTGCATAATGTAGTTGCATGCTCGATGCTATTTTTTCTTCATAGCAACTTGCTTGAAATGTCTGTGGAACTACTAATAGACCATAGAAAAAAACTATTTTGATTGATGCAGTTTTCTGAATCAACTGGCTACTGCAAAAAGAAATCAATGTTATTAATTCATGATCTTCTAGTGTCCCAGAGGATTGTGTTGTAGGAGAGAAGCAGGATTAGAGTCTGAAATGGTCTGGAGAGGGTTCTATAGTGGAGCCTTTTTATTCCTCTCGAAGGACCTGGAGCCTGTGGAAACAATTTCACATCATTACTTGCACCACTGAGAGTTGTGGCATTTTACCTTGTGTTCTGCTTGTTAATTACAGATGAGAAGTGCCAGTTTTGAAGGAGTATTCGATGGTGAGAAGAAACTAATAATGTGTATTCCGCTTGAGAAATCCTAACTAGAGGTTGTAATTCTTGACAGTTCTTGGTGGAGAAAAGTGGCGGGTTTTTATCAATGGCTAATTTGTCTTGAAAGTGTAAGTGTTTTGGCAAGTTGAGAATCAACTAATAACAGAAAGTTATTGCTTGACTCTCGGTCCTGCAGGTTGAAGTTTTTTACACTCTGCTGATCATTGCTTATTTATTTTTCTTTATTTTTCATTGGCTTTATTATCTCGGTGTAGGGCTGAGCCTGATGCAGTGAAAATCAGATTAGAAACAGTTCACTTCATCTGATTCAGTTTTCATTAAAATCCTTTAAATAATACATTAGTACACATTACATCTGACATACCCAAAGGTGTGACAGTGATCCTGTTCTGACCTGCTCAACATATGTGCCCACTTGGTAATTCCATCATGCTTTAACTCAATGTAAATTGGACTTCTGCTGCAACAATCATAAATGTTCTTAATGCTTTCTTGAGTTTTTATGAAGCCTGCATGCTACCAGTTTTGCTCTAAGTGGTTTCTGCCTCAAGGATGATTATAAAATCATTCCTAACAGCTTCCTTTCAATTTATTTTTTATATTAGAAAAATAAATTTTCTTCAGTTCAGATCTATATACTTTCTTTCCAAGGAAGCCTCTGAAATATGTGGAAAAAATTGACATTGCATTTTTAAAGCTGCATTTATAAATGTGTTTACCTGAGCATACATTGTGGTTTGCAATACTATATCAGTAAAGGATCTTAACAAGTTCCGCATGACCTAAAAGGGGAAGCAGAGGAAGAGAAAAACAAGTGCTTTTCAGAAAGAAAGGTTGTAGGACAGTATGAGAGTTGCAGGTTTTCTGTGGGCATATTGTGTTTTGCAGGGAAACTGTCAAAACTCTTAGGCTATATGATGCTGGTTTAGTACTCAAATATGAAACCTCTTCAGAATATCCAGGTGGCAAAGAATCATCATTGTTGATTCAGGAAGGAACACTCATCTCCTTAAATCACTTCTGGTTAAATATCTTTGTCTGATGCTAAGGGGTATGGCAATTTTCTTTCGAATGAGACCTTGGGCATGAGTCTTACTGGCCTTAGTTGCTAAACTTTTAGAAATTTACTAGAAATTTGCTAGATTCAAAAATACATACGGCAGATTTACACACGAGTAACCTACTGTTAGTAAGGAAAACAAGATAGATTGTTGCAGTTCTGCTTGCACACCCAAATAAATTATCATTTCCTGTCCAAATGTTCAGTCCTCATTCAGCCACTATTATTTTCCTTCCTAAAGAAAGCCACCCTTCAGTGGTACAGAAATGAATCCTTTAAGGATATTTTTCAATTTGATTTATTATCTTCAGGAATTTTGTGCGTTGGTGTTCCATAGCTTAAGTCGTGATGAGCTTCACTCATTAGTAAGGCACTCAATCACTTTATTACACAGAATACAGTCAGAATACAATTTATGACTAAATTTGTATCCCTACCTTGAGTTCTTAAAAGTGAATTTTTTGTTTGTTTGTTCAGTTGTAGTTTTTGTTGGTTTTTGTTGGGTTTTTTGTAAATTAAACATAAAAAATTAATGTTAATTAAAGGCATTTTAAAATTAATCCTTTGAGAAGTGTCATTTGTTTTATTGGAACACTTTTTCCAAATACAGCAAAATCTCTTAGCTAGATAAAACTTGGTGAAATCTTCCCTCTTGATTATGTTTGAAGAGTTACTTCTCTTTAGAGGTTGTAGTAAAAGCTTTTTTGTTTTTTCTTTAGTAACTGGCTGTGATTCTCTTCCTTTGAGCATCAGCTAAAGGAAATTTTTTTTGTCAAAATCCACATATAATTTCTTTACCATCATCTGCTGTGTTTAGTGATTCTGAATTCATGGATTCATGGCAGCCTTTGGCAGAAAAGGTAATCTTCATCTTTCCAGAGGAGAGTGTAACTTCGTCCACATAGACATAACAACAATTTCAAAATAGGAAAATTTCACATAGAATTCTCTGTAAAAATTATACATTTCAGCCCCCACTGAAAAACTAGATTTCCAGAAAGAAAAATTAAATAATGCTGGTTTGTACTGCACAAAATTCATGAAAATGAATCTTAATTAGAAGCCATTTAGAAAAAACATGGATGCAAGTTTGTGTGTGTACTTATCTCAACAGAAATATCCTTTCAACTTCTTGAATTCAGCAAAAATTGCATCAGGAAGAAACTCCTTCTGTGAAAATAGAGGGAAGGGGAAATAGAGAAGAGCAAGCTCTGTTCATGGCACAAGGTACAGAAACTTCAGGCAAGGAACAGAGAACATTGGACTATATCCACGTGCATGGAAACAGAGATGCCAGAAGCCATCTGATTCTGTTCAGATTAGAACAGTTTTGTCTATATTGTAGGAAAGTTTTATCAACCTTTCTGAAAACAAAACTGGATAACCACAGTATTAAGGGTCGGAATATGTTGATGAAAAATGCTACAATAAATAAATACAGGTTAAATTCCTCTTTGGATATGAAAATCTATCCTTATTAGCCTGATGGGAATTTCAAATTTATGTTCTTTAGTATTAAAGATTATGTGTAAGATCAGTTATTAATTTACACACACACTTGGACTGAAAATTTTCTTATGGTGTTGTTACTTTTTGACAGAATAATCATCAGGCTCTGTAGTTTAAATTTACAGTCTACAGGTTAATTCCGATTTTATGTGATGACCAAAAGAGAATATTTCAACACAGTTGTTGTGTTCTTACACATGATGATTTTTCTAAATAATACAAATTTGCAACAAAGATCTGTCATCTCTGATCTTGAATTATTCAATAGATTATTTAATGCCTGGTACTGTATATACTGAAGAAACTGAAATTCAGTAAGTCACTGTCGTGATCTTTAAACAGAGCCTTCTGTTCTGTTTTCTTTTTCCCTATTTCTCCACTCCTAAACAAAGCAATCCCTGTGGGAGAAGAGTATTCAGACGAGCGAGCTGAGATGTAAACACTGAGCTACTGAAAATGGTTCATTGTCTCTAGTACCATGATAGAAGAGAAGAAATGAAGAGATAAAAATATGAAAATCTGTATAAATAGCAAGTTCTCTGCTTTACTCACTTGCCTTGTTATTGCTTCCTTCTTAACCTTTATTCTGTTTGCAGGTTTCCTGCTTCCTTTAGTAGAGAAACATTTTTAAGGGATTCACCATTGTGAAATAGCAGGAATTATATTATTCTTTTTTTAATTAGTTGTAACTTTTTTGCATCTCTTGTATAGGCAGGCAAGCAAGCAGTTAAGTGTATGCAATTAGCCTTAAAGGGAACCATGGCAAGTACAATACAACAGCTTCAAAACATTTTTCAGAGTGTAATGTCATTACAGCTGTTCTCTGTATTATACTCAATATTCTGGCAACCATTTTAGACAAGGTTTAGGTGGTACAGCTTTATGTAGGTTTTTGTTGTTTGGGTTTTTTTAGGGAAGAGATCCATTTTTAATCAGATTGTACCAGTCAATCCATAAGTCTCCTGAGAATCTTCTGCATGACTGCATTTTGAAATCCTAATTGTAGAAATTCAAATATATTGAAGAGGAGGCAACACTACAGTTTGAAAAACAAATCTTATACTGGAATACGTTCTCACCATTTTCTTGTATTTAAATATGGAGTATAATTCTAACTGAAATATTTGACCCAGTGTTAAGATAACACAGTCATTTGTGCACATATGAACACCACTGTTTGTTACCCACCTTCTTTGCACTGAGCCATATACTGACTGCATTTCATCCCCTTTGAAAGGCAATTGTGAACATCTCAGTTTTGACACAGATTAATAAACAGTGCAATGAACAACTGCCTTAGGCATTGCACTACTTAATGGAAAGCATAAGCAAAAGAATGGAGGAATTTCTTTCACCTTCATTCCACGTTGGAATTATGCAGGCTGTCAGTACCACATCTCTGTGTACCTTAACACTATGGATTTGTTCTCTTACTATTTGCTGCCATCTAGTGCATTTTATAGCCTATAGCTGAGCTAAAATGGAAATGATTTTAAAAGGGGACACACCATTCAAAGTGTTGAGATTTATCATTAAAAATGGAGAAAAAATAGCATCTATTTTTTCTTACTGTAAAGACTTTTTCCTTGTTAACATAGCTCTCTCTATGTGCTGAATAATCTCTTGGGCATTTTTCAGTTCTTTTGACCCTGCATCTTTATTCATCATCATTTGCTTCATCTAAAGAATTTCTTTCAATTCTTTGCAGCTTAGATTGACCTATGATCTGTACAATCTTTCAGGTGTTAGGTATACATTTACGAATATTCTTGAAATCTTCCTGTAGAATATAAAATAATATTGCTTGAAGTGTTTGATAAACATAAAATGCTGGAAAAATGGAGCATTCTGAAATTACAAGCATTCAGTTCAATAGCTGCGTGTATGAGTGTCTGGAAAATATATCTTGCTTGGCATTTGTTTGCAAGGCATAGCAAGTCTGAAAATTTGATTATGAATGCCAGCTAGCCAACTGACAAGTAAGCATTTCCAGCATTGAAAATGCTCAAAATGCAGAGAATATCCTTCACTGTCCATTTAGCTTGATCTAATGTCATTTCACCTGTGTAAGCAAATTCCATTTGACTGACTGCTGTAATTATTTATAGTTAAAATCTTTCTTGAAATTAAAGTGATTGTATGTCAGATTGCCAGTGTCTGTATTTCTTGATTTTTCCTTATAGCTATCTTAATAAGGAAAGTAATGAGCAATAAAATATACTCTGAAATTATAATTTGCTTTGTATCACATTATTAGCTAAGGTACTCCCGGTATACATTGCCCAGGGAGGTTGTAGATTCTCCATCCCTGGAGATTACACAAAAGCCTTCTGGACACAGTCCTGGGAAAATGGCTGTAGGTGATCCTGGGCAGAGGGATTGGACCAGCTGACTTCTGGAGGTTCCTTCCAACTTCAACCATTCTCTGATTCTCTTATCTTTAAACAATAAAATCTGCTTCTAGTACAGTATTGGTTCCTCTATTTTTTAAGGAATCTGAATGTGACAACTGCTTCTGTTAAGTGTATTATTCTGGTTTAGTAGCAGTCTAATAATTTTAAACATTTGATAATGGCTGGTACTTCTATTAAAGGAGTTCATAAAGATGCCTTTTTCATACTTAGAAAAACAATCATACTGGATATAAGCTTTGTATGGCTTATTCACAAATGCCTGTGGGTATTTCAGAAAAGAAACAAGTGTGGGGCAAAGGAAAATAGGATGAAAAGAATTGATTTTAATCTCGTTTGCTTGGTATTGCTAAGCAAAAGAATCGTACTGCTTTAGGGTCCCCTTGTGACAGAAATGTGTTTTACCAATAAGACAGTGCCTGGCTACTCCAGGAGTTAAGAGGAAACGGTATTCCTTCCTGGTAAACTGTCAGCAATATCTTTATGCTGACTGAAAAACAGACTCCTAGACTTGCGGATAAAGTTCTAATTTCTGTGAACACAGCTTTTGACATCTAAGGGTGTCCAAAGGACAATAAAACTGTGTGTGAGATTAGCACCACCCCTAAATCTCCCTTGATTTTGTAAGTTCTGAAAAAGCATTCAGTAAGATAAACATGATGGTTACTCCAGCTTTTTCTGAATGTTTGCAAATGAAGCAAAGAAATTTGAGAAGTGGGGCAAAAGGAAGTCCTTTATTCTTTAACAGCTTCTTATAATGCATTACAGATTGGTAGGAAAAACACAACACCAGTATGCTGCAAAATGATACTTCTTTGCATTAAGATCAGAGAAGAAGGGTGAAGTAGCACAGCGTAGAAGAGAACATCTGAGACACTAAGATGAAGAAGAAAAGGAGAATTTAAAATACAAAAGTGGCATAATTTTAACATCTCATGCATTATTAAATAGCCTATGATTTTGGTGTTACATTATGCCTCTGCTATTTTAAGAATTGCATAAAAAGCTGTGCAGTATCATTTCAATAAAGCTTTTATGTAACTGTATAAAATTGCAGTATATTACTGCAAATGTACAGAGCCTTATTGCAGTGGAGTACATTAAGATAATGCCAAACTAAGGGCATCATAATATATGTAATAAATTCTGTATAGTAGTTTTGCCTTATCATATTAGCATAAGAGCATTATTTTATTTAGATGACCATGGAGTTTACATTACAGACAGTTGCCAGAATCATAAACATTGTAAATTGTCATAACACAATCCTGAAACCTGACTGATGAAGGCTCTCAATTGTGCTGCCTTGTACTTTGGCCTACTGCTGTGGATACCAAAGTCAGAAGCAGTCAGTTACACTCTAATAACAAATTGCAAAAGCGCAAAGCATTTGTAACATGCTGGGCAGATTTTCAGTTGCTAAATTGGTTCATTCTGCATTTGTATTTACAACAAAATTACCAGACTTGTTTAACTTTTCAAGCATTTAAGCATCAGGAATTAATCTTGCAGATCATGGTCTAGAGGTACAAATCCTTTCAGGATGCAGATGAGATGCAAAAAAATGTTCAGCAGTATGAATTGTATTAAGGAACGTGTGGGTGAGGTATGTCACTCCTGCTTATACACAGATTTGAGGAGCGGGCCAGCAGTGAGATAGGAATCCCTGCATCTTTCCAGCCTTCATAAAAAGAAGCACATGAACTGTAAAAGCTACCAAACTATTGACATATTCAGGCTTCCTGTTTATGTCATCGAGATCTCCATAACTGAGCAACTGCTCAAATAGATCTATTACCGTGGTGTTCAGACATTATATTGCCCAATTTGAATCTCTCTGTGTGTTAAATACCTGTTGTAACAGGACCCAATCCTCAATGGTTTCACAAGGCACTACCTGAGTGATTGTTAACCTATGTTAACACACTTTCATGTTCATATCACTTCAAATTGAGTGGGAAAGGGCCATGTTGTTTTTTTTTTAATCTGGAAAAGGAGAAAGAAAATGAAGGCATAAAGAGTAATATTTAAAAATGTTAAGAGGCTGTTACAAGGGAAATTTGCTATTATGGCACAGATCATCTCACAGTTTTCTCAGAAGGAATTAAATGGGCATGGTACCAATAATCTTCATGTGGACTCAACAGAAAACCTGAGGTGAAGTAGATAGAAGTTTGACATTTCCATACAAACTGCAATGATTTTAGTTGACTTTACAGTCTTTCACATCTAATTTTATGTCAGTTTTGAGAATCTGAAAACAGACGTGTTAAACCAATTTCTTCCAGCAGCACTTTTACTTTGAATTTCCCCAACTAAAACTTTTGAAAGATGAACTCTGGTATCCTTTCAGGGGGTGGCCATTTTTATTCCACTGGCTGGATGTCAATCTTTATTTGCAAGTTTTTTTTATAGAGATTTTGCTATCATCTGCATTCAGGATTTATGGCATTTTTCAAACAACTACCCTTGTGGGTTTTTTTTAAATGACTGACAGCTATTCAAAATGCAGTGGAAGGGAATTTTTTCCTAAGATGTTACATCCAGTCTATCATCATGTATAGCCTTATGTCCATCTGCTTGGGTTTTTGATAAGCTTGCATGTCTGCTTGTAATAGTGATACCTGTCGACTAGTTATTGTCCTTTTTGTCCTTTCTGATCTGACCTAGATATCAGCAGTGGCTTGAAGTTAAAAGTCTCAGACTATTGGGGAGTTGCATTTGATTTTTTTGTAAGCAGGATTATCTCGTTCTATATAAGATTTTTTTTTTTAATTTGTCATAATATCTCTGGTTCCTATTCTTTTAGGGAAAAAAAATGTTTCTTCGGAAACAAGAGTTTATTGTGGCGAAACAAGTAGACACATTAAACCTAGAAAAGCTTGTGCATGAACTTCAATGAAGGGAATACAGTTTTAAAGAAAAGTTTTCTGGGAATGTGGGAACATACTTAGAACTCAGGCAAGCTTGTAGAGAAGGTTCTGAAACTCTTATTGCACCATTGGTGTTTGGCTAGTTTGGCTGGCATTAAGGCCATTTTCAGCAAGCTAATGAAAGGAAGTCACACATCATTTGCATGAAAATACCTTTAATAAGTTTCCCTTACAAAACTTTAGGAATGCTACAATATTACTGGTTTTGCTTCTGAAAGCTTGCATTTATGAGCCTGGCTTCAAACACAAATACAAAAGTAATCATAGTAATTTTCTTAATTCAGAATAAAAAGGGTAATTTTGCATTCAGCAATTTTCAGCTTTTCATTCCAAACAGAAATCTTTCCCTGTTGAAAGACAATAAAATTGTGTTTCTCTCCAGCCAGCACACTAAGATTCTGAAACTAAGGCCAAGAAGTAAATGTTGCTAAATGGAAGAAGAAATATTTGTTCATTCCATTGAATCACTAGTGTTGGATGGTCTGTGAGCAAACAACAAAAGTTGTTAAAACGGAATTTGTTTTAAATATGCATTAAGGGCTCATCTGGATCATAGTTCCACAGTGCTTCATGCTGATCTTCTTAATGCACCCAGAAAAACAAAATTATACTAGTTTCACAGCTGAAGAGCCTTAGCATTGAGAAAAACACTGTCTTCCCTTAGGTGAAAAATTATTCAGATTTGAAGTTGTGTTTAGCCTCTAACTTCAATTCCTTTACTACCAAAAATTTTCGTACAGTGTTTTCTTAACTCAAGTTGGGAGCGATAGCAGAGGGATCTCATCAGGTTGCTCTGCAGGTGGCATGTTGTAGTGAAGCTATTGCTGTCTTAAGTATGCTCTTTTGTGAAAACATCTAAGAGATTTGCCCAAGGTCTGAAAATCTGGGCAAGAGCAAGTATTTTTTCCCATACAGCTTGTAGCACATTCTAATCCTGCTTTATCTTCTGCATCAATACAGCAGGACTTATAAAAAAGCGAACATTAATGAACCTCAGAAGCATTTATTCAAAATGCAGATGACCAGCAGTCATCTGATTTTTGGTAGTTTGCATTCTTTGCACTCTTACTGGTTTTAAAATGTAATTTTCATTGGCAACTGCCCATCATGAGAAATGACAGATATCACAGTCATCAGAACAAGAGACTCTTCTGCCTATAGAAAATTTTCCACACTGAATGTATTGCTACTGACACTTGGAGACTAGACAGCAGAAATTCTGCATTAGATATTATCAATTTTGTCTGCCTTGGGAGCTCTATTAGCTGATTTCCAGAAAAAAATGACATGATAGATGAAAATGTACATATACAAAATTCCAAGTGAATGTCATGTTTTCTTATCATCATTTTCAAACTTAACTGATAATAATGTCTTCCTTAATATTCCAGATGTGGCCAATGGCCCTTTACAATTAGAGTATGTTTGTAACCTCGTCATCTCTGCACAACATCTCTTTGAGATAGATTGCTTTAATCTGCCTTGAATGGAAACACAATCAGAAATAGACCTAATATTATTTTATTCACTATTTACTTCAAAGCATCTTAGACTATACTTAGCAGCTTTGTAAAACAGGCAGGGTATGACATAATAAGCAAGACTTAATTTTCACTGCTTTTACTATAGAGAAAGTGGCCTTTTCTTAACTTGATTTAATTCATTATTGGGTCACTGGGCCATGAGTTGGTGGTCATGAGCTCCCCTCACTGGAATTAACATGTAACCGATCAGAGCTGATTCAGCACAGTTCCTGCGTTGACTTTCCTTGTGCCCTCTAAATTTTGCATTCTTTGTGTCCATTACCAGTGATAAATTCTTCTCCCTCAACCTTGTTAACCTCCCCCTAGGTTAACTGAGACAGTACCCAGACAATAGAACCTTTATCTTATCTCAAGTTCCCATTGTGGTGTCTTAACTTACAGTCCAAGTTCCAGGTATCCAGAAAGGCATATTAGAGGGGGCTTCGGTGGTCACTGGTGGTCACGGGTGCTATCTGCCCCGTAACTTGGGGTCATCTTTCTTTGACTGGTGATAGACATATAAGAAGTTGCACAGTTTGCCACAGTGGGAATTTTTGTCTGGATGCATTACGCAGGATGTGCTAACCAGATCTTGCTTCTGCCAGGCCTGAAGTTAGCTCTACCCTGTTGCTCCATTCTGTGCTTATCCCACGGCAAAGTCGTTCTGGGGTCTTATCAGTGTTTGAGGCAGGCAACTGTGCTCTTTAAGTCCTTACAAAATCGCAACTACACTATAACAGAGAGATCATTTAACCCAGCATAAGCATGTGTATGGTGCATTAATATTGCTTACTTGTTCTCCTTCATATTGGAGAATTTGAAGTATTAAAAAAACCAAAACACTCTTATTCCACTTATTCCAAAGAATTAGGACATGCGGTTCACTAGATACAGAGGTTTGCTATGTTTCCTAAAGTTCATGGTAAGTAGGCCAGCCTTACAATATTTTCTGATGCACTTTGCTTCTTGGCCCTGTTCAAGGTCCACTATAACATTTTGCTGATATTATCCGATCATTTACCTGTAAAGGCTGACCCATGGCTGTCGTAGTTTGACACTGGCCAAACACCAGGCATTCCAAAAGTCGTTCACTCAACCTCTTCTGTTATAGTTGGGTAGAGGAGAGGGAAAGAAATTCACAAAGGGCTCATGAGTTGAGATGAGAGCTGGGAGAAGAACACCCTAAGGGCAAACCAGGCTCAAATTTAAAGGTATAAAGTAAATTTATTATTAACAGAGTCAGAGGAGAATAATGACAAGTAAAATAAGTCTTTAAAACACCTTTTCTCCCCCCAGCTCCTTCCTCCTTCCTATTGACAGTGCAGGGAGGCAGGGCATGGGGTTTTTTGGTCAGTTCACCACTCAAGATCTTCTGTTCGCTCAGGGAGAGGAGGATTTTCTTTGCTATGCCATGGGCTCCCTCCCAGGGGCAAACAGTCTTCTCAAAACTCTTGTGGTGTAGGTCACTTGTCCAGAGTGTGCAGTCTTTTAAGGATAGGCTGCTCTAGTTTCTAAGCAAGGGCTCTTTATCTCTGGAAGCAGGGGTGCTCTCTCTCTATCCAGGTTTCCCACTGGATCATAGCTTTCCTTGGCATCTACCCGCTCTGGCATGAGCACTTTTCCCACGGGCTGTAAGTGGATCTTTGCATCTCCTGTGGACTTCATGGATTACAGGGGAACATTTTGTTTCACCACGGTCCTCACCATGGCTTGCAGAGGAATCTTGGATCAAATGCTTGGACCCCCTCCTCCCACTCTTTTTTTTTCCGCTGACCTTTGTTGCCACCATGTTGTTTTCCCTCACATGTCCTCATTTCCTCCTCTTCTCTGACTAGAAGAAAACCTGTTGCTTGTACGTACCATTGCCAACAAGTTTCACCAATTCAAAGATTCCTGCAGGATCTCGCAGTGCCACGAGGTCGATCTTGTCTAGGTTCTGCCCCGGGGAGTCGCTCACCATGTTTCTGCTGCCAGCCATGCGGCCCCACCGCAGCCACGTGCCATTTAACGCCTCTGCTCATACGGGGCGCCAGGAAGGAGAAGCGACCGCCGCCTCTGCCTTTCCACCTGCAGTGCAGGTGGCTAGGGGTGGCCAGGCAGGCAAGGCTCGCTGCAGGCCGCGCTTGGATGGCGACAGCCGCGGCGCATCACTGAGGCCTGTGCTAGTACGGCCCTCAGCGGCGGCACTTCACCACCCCTGGAAAAAGCTTCACATATGCTGTTTTCATTTTCCTCTTAAATATGTCATCACAGAGATGCCATCAACCTCTCTAATTGGGCCAGAAGCATGTCCATCTTCAGAGCCATCAGAGCTAGGCTCTCTCGCACATGGTGGGAGCTTCTAGCAGCTTCTCACAGAAGCCACCCTTGTCCCTCCACTCCCACCACTACCAAAATACCAGACTGTGCCAAATCAACACAATGGCCATCTAAGATGACTATGAAGAATTGTATGAGAATTCTCACAATACTGAATGATAAATAAATGTGTTTAGAAATTAATTATAAAGTAAATCATACTAAGAAGTAAAACACACTAAAAGAGGGGAAGATCTTAACTGTCCAAATGGAAGAGTGGGCTCTCTACCCTTCAGGAAAGGTTTAGGAACTTTATAGGTTCTAATATTCTCTGAAACAACTTTTGAATAACCAATGAAATGCACCAGCTCTGTGCTCAGTAACAATTATGAATGTAAAGAGTAAATCCTTAGAAAGTGAGGGGGGAAAAGTCATGATGCATAAATATTAATTGATAAGGCTCCATTACACCTCGTTGTTTTTGCCATTTTATTCTCCAAAAGACTAGTGATGAGGTTAAAGGAAAAGAAGAGAGAAGGATGATAGAAGAAGTGGAATTTTTCCAAATTACTTTGAGGTTTTCTGGTGTGGAAAAGGGATGTTTGAAGAGTGATATGTCTACAACATCAGGAGAGACACAAGAAAACAAACAGACCTTAATTATTTTTCTTCTCATGGAAAAACTTGTGTATATCATGTGAAAAAAGGAGACAAAAATTCAAAGAGAGCAGAGGTAGACGATAAGAAATATACATAAGCAGTGGAATAATGCAACGCAATGTAGATGTTCAAAGTTGACATAGGTTTATAAAGTGATCACATATGTTCACATAGGAAAAAAATATCTGTTAAGGACTGTGAAATACATCTGTCTCAAGATGTTATTTGCTGCAGGTCACAAGATGATGAATGTCACTTAATGTTGCATTAAAACTATCCTTTCTTGCAAGATGTCCACTGTCAGAGACAGGATAATGGTATCCCTTGATAGCATGCAGCCTGCCTCCCTTGTGGTCCTTTTTGTTCCTGGATTTCAAGGACTACACCAGGAAAAACAAAAAAGTCTCCACGTATTTCCAGCCCAGGGAGGCTGCTCAGACCCCCTCAGTGTCACTTCCGAGGATGTATTCATAGCTCTGTGGGAATTCTCCTGGGATTTGTACAGATTCCAGGGAAGTGGGTTTTCTATATTTGCCATCTCAGAACCTGGGCAAGGAGTCTGCTGTGGACCAGCAGGAACAGATTCGAAGTTGAGTATGAAAGCCTTTAGGGATATGCATCATTTCTACTCTCTATTTCTTGATTAAATGTGTTGCAGCCTGGTTGTCACACAAATTTTGACCTGCTAGTGAACTCACTCTGACAAATGTCTGTTGTTATCAAAATGCAGAAGAATTGCCGGAAGTTAATGTCCCTTGCAAAGTCCAGATTTTCCAGTCTTTGGGCCAGATCATTTGTCCTTGAGTAGCTAGCCAAATGCAAACTTCTGCAGAGTGCCTGTATTGCAGTTCCTGACATGGCAGCTCCCAGACACATTTGGAATTTGTCACTTACTCAGTGGGGTGGGTTCATCCTGGCCAGCAGGTAACTCCCAGCTGAGTTACTCACTTATTCACCTCCAGAAGGATGGGGGTAAATGGAAATACAAAAACAAGAAAACTGGTGTGTTGAAATAAAGACAGTTTAATAAATGAAGGAAAAAACCAAATGATGCAAAACCAATCATTTACCCCTAGAAGACAATGCCCAGCCAGTCTTCAAGCAACAGCTACTATGGAAAGATGAGGTCCCAGGTTTCACTGCTGAGCACAGTTCCTTAGAGTATAGGATATCCCTTTGGCCAGTTCAGGTCAGCTGTCTTGACTGAATCCCTTCCCAACTCCTTGCCCACTCCCAGCCTACTCAGAGTGAGAAAACATAAAACCTTGTGCTGTGCAAGTGCTGCTTGTAGTAGATAAATATTGACACCTTAACTCTGTTTCAGTCTCAAATCCACAATGCAGCACCACATCTTCTGCTTTGAAGAAAATTAAATCTTGCCAATACAGCTAGCTGGAATAAAGGTTGAGAGCCTGATGCTCTGATCTGTTGCAACAGCAGTGAACTATGAAATATCCAGTAGTGAGAATTACACTTCAGGAACAGGTCAATGTATAAAATCATAAATTATGTCCACATCCACCTGTCTTGTTTAGATGTTACAGGGAGAATTTACTTACTGTTCCTTCAGCAGAAATTGGCTTCTTTGGTGGGAGCAAGAAACTACAAATAAATGAAGTAGAAATTTTGACCTAAATCTAATGCAAGCAGGACGTAGCTGGTCTCTAGGAAATGCTAGTTCCCAACAAAAACCTCGTGTGTTTTAAGTCTTGCATAAAATTCAACTCAGAAGAACATTAAACAATGTTTTTTCTCTAGCATCTGTCCCAAAGCAGACCATCTCAGCAGTGTAAAATGTTTGCAGTGTCATGGTGACAATAATAGGATAAAAATTATAAAAGTTAGCTTTAAAGATACCAGCATTTTCAATTGCAAGCACTTTTGGTGGAGGGGGAGGAATCTTTTCTTTTGCTTCTGAATGGGATGAAGTGTAATAACTAGGCTTTCCAGTTCTTTTCACCTCTTTTATTTTTGCTGCTCATAATAGTGCAAAATTGGAGACATTACCAGGGTAGTAAAAGGAAAAAATGGCATGTGCTTCTGCTACCCTGTACTGTTTCAGGGGAGAAGACATAGCCTGGTATCACTGTGCTTGGCCACAGGTCAGTTCTTTGAAACAAAAGTATTCCATTTCAAGAATGCACATCACGTAAGCTAAAAGGGAGCATAGCTTTGCCTGTCTGGAGAAAGGGTTCTGAGTTTCTCCTGTGAGTTGATAAGACATGTCAAAAATTACTCAGATATTTCACCAGTTCTTTTTCATATCTCATAAAGCAAAGCATGTGTGGTACTGCCTCATCAGCCACAACTCTTGCTGGGAGATCACTGGTTTTCATTGATAGGTCAGAGCACAGTTGTGGGTCCTGTGAGCCTCTGTGAACACTGAGTTGATTTCTTCTGGGACAGTGGGAAGAGATTTTTTTTGCTTGTCATCAGATTGGCTGCAATAAATTGTGTTTGGGGGGCTTTCTCACAGAGTATGTGATGTGCATTCACAAAGCTCTGCTGTTGCATTGTGACAGGTGGTAAGAATGTGCTGAGGTTATGTTCTTGTCTTCAGAGGGCTGCATTTTCTGTCAGGCAGGAGTGCACGGTGACTACAGAGCAATGTATTCGTCGAAATTATGATGAATGAGGGCTGAGGGTTTTTAATAGCTTGGGTAGTAAGAGCATGATGCCTTTTCTCCAGGATACTTAACCTTCATAAAATAGGACATAATACTATTTCAGGCACTGCCTGCAACTGTTTAAGAATGAGAGAGTGCACATTAGCAGCCGTCCTCTGGCAGGTGGTGACGTAGAAGGAAGGAGTGATTAATGTACCTTTTGTGATCCTGTGTGATTTATGCTTGTGATTCATAGATGAACTCATGGTTCTAGTGCTCTTTGCATCTTACTGAATCACATCAGCTTGGCTATGTATACAAAAAGATATTTGATAAATAACAAATACAATGCTAAAGCAGCTTCATAAAATCTGGTTTTCCTGTCTTCCCTAAAATTTGAGATTTATGGAGTCCTGTGTAAAACAGATTAGCTTGCCTGTTTGGGGCATAACTGCACCACTTAGGAGAAAAAGGTGACCCTTAGATAAAATGGACAAATATACCAATATCTTTCTTGCAGTTGCATACATTATATACTTTTTAAAGCCATGTCAACCACTCTTTATGTATCTTTCACTTGTAACTTCTATTCATACAGCTTCAAGTATTCTTTGTTTACTAAATCACTCCATATCTATTTTTTTCTGGTTTTAGCATTTATTACAGATAATTCCACTGTGCATGAGCTAGTCTTTAACAGCAACAGTGTAATTAATGCCTTATATAGGTAGTATGCTGTATAGTACTGCTTTTAACGATAAGAAACTTAACCTTCCTTGAAATATCTGAAGCTGCATGGTTTTCTCTCTGCAAAAGTGATGCTGCCATAGCTACCACCTGTGGAGCTGAACAATTACAGCAGCAGAAAATCTTACCATAGAAACACACGAGCAATGAATCACTCCATTCCTCCAGTACTGCAGTTTCCAGTCTAACATAAACCAAAGTGCTGGTACACGGAAAGCACATAAATGATACCTCGGCACAAACACTGCTTTAGGTAATACTAGAAGACATAGAATTATATTACACACAGAAAATACACTTAAGAGTAGCCACATGAGTTACAGGAATTTCTGCCAGAAATGATTTTGTGCACTGTAAAATCTTGGAGGACTCAAGCCAACAACTGCAACACAAACTGCTCCTACTTTGCTTTCTCCACAATTACAACGCAGATTCAAGCCCAATGAAAATATCCTGTGTTCAGTTACATTAGCAGAAACCTCTGCTAGAGATCCCCTTCCCACAAACACCACTGTGAGATAATTTTTACTGCAGCTTGACAAATGAAAACATTATGAATATTAACATATTTTTAAATGGTTCAGTTACTCATCTAACACCTTTAAAAAAAAATACTAGCATAGGTACAATAAGAAAGTGAGGTTTTAGAGGAATTTTATCATATGATAGAAGATACTAGTTAACTCCAGTGTTGATCTTATGTTTGAAGTAGTTCCATAGAAAAAATGGTTAATAAGTGTTTACAATCAACTATGGTTTATATCAGTTGTAGTTAAAGATCTCTCAAAGACCTTATCTCACAGAAGATACAATGCCAAACTGACCTATTTATATCAGTGGTTATGATATTCCACTATTACAGTAATCACATATAAAATGTTCTAAGTGAATGTTAACAAAGTTAGGATTTTACACATTAAATTTAAAACATTTTAAAAGAAAGCTAGTTAAAAACTATATTTGTTTTTGATGACAATATTTCATTCACTGCTTTCCTACCACTGAATGCCCATCAATTTAGTACAGAAGCTATATATGGCAGAGTATACAGTTCAATGGTAGCTGTGCATCAGTAGGATTTCCCACCTTCTAGAACCCTTTTCTTCAATATCCAATACACAAAAAAATGCAATTATCAACTCTGCATACAAATCTAATGTTTCTTATTTTGATTTTGGAGTCATTTGATTTCTATCACATCTTAATTTTTCACACAACAGTTTATTTTTAGTACTAACTTTTCAGGATTGCATGACCTTGAGTAAAGCAAGAACTTTTTTTGCAAAGAGAAGAAGCACATGCATCAAAAAATTCAGCTGTTTTACCAGCTTCTGTAGTTCCTAAGTGGTTTCATAGAGATCATTGTCTGCATTAAAGCATCTGCCACTGTGCTAAAGATTATGATCCTCATGAAACCAGTCATCTGGTTCAGGGAAGCTGAGCATTCACACCGCGGTCTGACCCTTCAACACGTTAAACACTGTTATGTTGGAAACTCAGTTGCAGGTGAGAGTTTCAAGAGAAACATATTCTTTGATGTGAAAGTTATTCAGATGTGGTAGGGCCTTGACTCCAGGGAACTACGTTCCAGTTCTGAATGTCTTAAAAAAGCTGTAGAAAGCACGTCAGAAAATGGGATCAGTTATAAAGAAAATATTTTCATTTTTGAGTTGTGTAACCCATTTGGCTAGCACAGATAATATTTTTATTTTTAAATTTTACACTTGTAAAATAAAAATGCTGCAGAGCCTGAGATTCTATCAAGTTCTCAAGATTCTAGGGAATTTTATGGTCCAGGTCTGAATTAACTTTTGGACTGCAGGCCAAGCTTTAGGTTAGCCTTTAAGTACCCAAGTGTCTTGGAAGCTTTCTGGGAGCATTTTTCACCTTCTGTTTAGAAATTAAGAACTTTGAAGCCAGTGGTGGAAGAGTGAAAGAGTCTGTTGTTCTGAACCAGGAATAATCAGCATAATCAGAATAATTGGTATCATCTGCCCCTACCTTTGAAGAGACATATAGCAGAAATTGGGAGTGAGGTTTAGTTGGTACTCCAGGGTTGTCCAGAAATAGAGAATGGAATTCCAGCTCACCTTCTTTCATCTGAGAATTGAAATTAAATTTCTGATTCTAATTATGCCTATTCATGTTACAGTGCGTGAAAAGCTGTGATTTTCAAGAGCACCTGTTTTCAGTAGTGCTGTCATAATTTGGTCAAGTGAACCTAAAAGCCTGGGAAAACTCCGAGCACCTACTCTAATTACTAAACCACTCTCCTACCACAAGCAGATTGTTTCTTTCACAACCTAACCCAGGTGTTGGTTGTCCATACTAGCTCTAATGTGCATTTCACTTATGGGAGCATTGATATCAATGAGTAGGTGTGGAGAGCCTGGCACAAGCCTGGCTCAGTGAAAGGAGCTATGATAGCAATATCGAGCTTGTGCAAATGTAGCAAAGCACAAAGCCAGCATGTTCTTGAGATGAAAGTTATACAAGAACAGGATGCGAAAGTAGGGACAGAACGAAAGGAGGATAACAGCAAGGAGTTACAATATCAGCATGGGAAAGGAGGAGAAAAACGAAAAGAATGTTGAAGCCCTAACCGCAGGAATGCAGGTCTGGGAGGTGCTGATCTTTAGAGTACTAACCAATCCTGAGCTTTAGTTTTGCAATATGCATGAGCCTATTAAGTTTCTTATAAAATGTATGCATTATGAGCAATAAACTGAGGCTTGTCGACCATCATAGGATGTACTTGTCTCCCTCCGCTTCCGACAAGTAGGAAGGAATGGAAGGAAGAAATTCCTTCATTAATATTGCAGCCAATATGGCTTTGTAATATATTTGTTAGAAATTGACTAAAGGAAGCAAGCAAGAAGGGTTAAAAATGTACTCTTTCCTCTCGGTGCATTAGAGCTCTGTCTTCTTTTTTTTTCTTTTTTTCTTTTTTCTTTTTTTTTTTTAGTAAGGCACTCTCACTTCCTTTATGTGATAACTTCAAAACAAACATGACCACAAGGCATCACAGTTCATTCTGTGCTTGTTTCTATGGATACATAGCAGACATCCCTATAAAGCAAAATAAAGAGATAATGCTTGCAGAAGAGGCACAACTAAGGTAGTTTTCATGAAGATAGAATGAGTAGTAATATCAATACATGCTAGTAAACTGAGAAAAGCACCATTTTCCTTGAAGAATTAGCAATCAGAATTAAACATCCCATCATGTGTTCACTGCAGGTGGTATCAGTGCTAATTAGATTAAAGTCAAATATGTCTAATTTCACTTCCATGATCTCTTCATTGTGGTATGTAGGCACAGTCACATCGAAACTTTTTGGCAAAAATATGGATGCACTTTTCAAATCACCACCCTTGCTACTGAATCAAAAGTGGTTTTGTCAGAAGAGTGCAGCATGTATTAGAGGTTGAAGCACCACTCATTCCACCCAGCAGTGAGCAGCAGTAGCTGTAAAATATTCAGACATTAGAATAAGACAGTGTAATATCAGATTGTTGCTAGCAATTGTTCCAGTACTTTCATTTTACGTGGACAGACATCATACTGATGCACACTGGAAAATAAAAAATGTTCAGAAGGTGTGAAGAAACTCATTTACTTTAAAAAGTTAATATTTTCACAGGCACTGCCTTGCTAAACTTCAGTTATAGACACTCGATATCCAGAAAATAACATGAAAACTTTTGTCTGCTTTATCCACAAAACCACTCTAAAATCCTCTATGATTAAATTCAGATAGTTACATATGTTCTTCTAATCTTAATTTAGGTTATTTTAGCTATTCATTTGTAAGTCAAAGTGTCTTATTTGAAAGAACTGCTTATTTCCATTCCCCAAAATTTGCAAGGTTAGATAGCCAATAGAGCCCGACTGACAGAATATGTTCCTGTTATTCTTCTACATAAATGTAAAGAAATGGGTCAGCATCAAGATATCAAGAGAAGCTGAGTTGTTTCTCTGAAAGGAATCTGGAAACAAATAACAGTACTGCTAATGATGTCATAATGCAACTGTTTCCCTCTATTGTATATTCTCCTGCAATTAACTTTTTCAAGATGATGATTTCGCTGCAAATAAGTCAGATGACCTGACTCATCTGACCTCTTGAGTACAAGCTAGAGAGAGACTAATCTTCTAGCACTTAAAGATAGGTCTGTTTGAGAAAATGGTACACAAATGGCCTTTTGTGCCAATTTTAAAGATCAGCTGTGAACCAGACTTCTGTTGCACTTTGGATCAATTTATCTGGGTGTGTCACAGACTCTGCTAACTCTCAGCAATGGGACAACTGTAACAGTTACAGTTCTTGCACATGTGAAAAATGCCAACACTCAGTTTTATTGTATTTGATTTTGCAGTTTTTAGGGCATTTTATATGCTTCATAAGTCTTAGCCATCATCCAAGGAACATGTGAAATTCAGACTTGAGGCAGCAATCAAAGTAAAAGGTCAACCTGCAAGACAGAACAACTCAAGCTATTGATAAAGAGCATATTGTAACAAAATTGAAACCACACAGTGATTGCTAACTTTTCACTTCAGACAATATTTTCAGTAGTTCTAGTACTCAGTACTTCTTTTGCGCTTCTCACGTTCAATTAGTTGTGCAAGCTTAAGCAATTACTATTTGTAAAAGCTTTGTGCACTCTCCTATACATTCCCTTTCATTTTAGTAGGAAGAAACTGTGTCAGAGTGGTCAAGGTTTGGTCCTTCATACACAATTACTTTTCTAGAGGCTTTTTGTTTTCAGTTTTTGTGACCTACCTCTGATGTTATTTAAAGAAATAGCTTAGTCTGAATTAATTGTAGAAATTTGGTTAGAGCCATGGATGAATGGAATCTATGAAGTTTTCCTTGACCTCCTACACTTCAGTTAAAGTATTAACAAAAATCCTATGATGCAGGAATTTCTTGCTCCTTCTGAGAGCTGGTGGTACTCCAGAGAAAGGATGAACAAGAAAAGAGTGTTGAGGCTTTCTTTTCCTCTTTTATTCCTGACAATAGAAGAAAATATCTGAACTACATGGGGAAGAAAGTAAATCTCAAAGAGATAAGAAAGAGACAGGCAAGAGGTAGACACCCAGAAGCTTTAAGAGAAGGGGGGTTTTGGAAATAAAGAAAAATGCCTTTTTTTTTTTTTTTTTGTGGGAAGTCTTTATACTACACTCAGCACAGGTTGCAGTGCCCAATGGAGGCCAATTTTTACTATTCTTGTTCTAAGAAACACAAAGGTCTAGGGTGTTTAGATTTTTTTTCCTTCTCTAGATTTCAGCATCACATGCTTACAGTGCTTACAGTGTAATTAGATACATCTCCAGTAATGAAACACCACTGTTGGGCTGAGATAAGATTTAACTCTAGACTTTTTGTACCAGTATATGTGAGGTGATTCCTGAAAACCAGTGTTCTTCAAACGTGACCTACCAATTCAGTCACATCATGTGACTGGTGATGTGCTAGTCTGAAGGCTGTACAAAGCTATTTGGGAAATTCCCAGAGTCTCATTTAAATCTCTAGGACTTATCTGTATTAGAGTTAAAGCTCTGGACAGTCAAAGAAACTACAGATTGAAAGGACACAGAGATTTGAATTACCTTCTGAGGCAAAGAAATCACTTTGGTCATTGGTAAGGAAACTTCACATTATCTAGTTTGTGCCATCCAAGGAATTTTGGCTAATCTACCACCTTTTGTAAGCAATAAATCTGTAGAATATATGGTAAATGCAATTGCTTGTGTCATTCATATATCACCTCAAGCTTCATAATATAATATAATAAGATCTAGATACAGGTGTTATTAGAAATTAACTCAGCCTACAACATTCCTAGGATTGGATATTTTAGAGGCTACAGTCTGGTATGCTGTATAGATAGTCATTAATATCATTTGAGGTTGAAAAAAGGAGGTTGAAAAAATATTTTCTGATGACAAATGGCTTTTAGTTACAGCTCAAATACTCTTTCAAAAAGTGTGTGAAAGTCCAAGAGGGGCTCTGCAGTGCTATTTTTACTGATTAGGTCAGTGGTGCATTTTTAATATGTTAACTACCATGACATGGTAAAAGCACATTTTTAATATACAGTAGTATATGTTATTATAGAATCATATTTTCTGTGATGCATAGTGAGAAGAAACAAGAGGTTACATTTCACTGGCCACAGTGCAAACACAGATGTTAGTCTGCAAATGCTTACTGTTTTGAGGCATGATTTGTGTGGAGGAATATTATCGTCTCCTTTCTTAACTTAAAGAATGAGGAAAAAAAAAAAAAAAAAATTCTCCCAAGGCCGATGGGTAGACGACTTACAGAATTTAAATGTTAGAAACTATGTACAAGATTTACAGGCAAAGTGGAGAGATATGACTTTCTCATTTAGGCTAAAATATTGTTGTGAAAGTATGACTCATAGTCATTCCCTTCCATGGAAAAGCATTATCCGTGGGGACTTGCTCTGTCTCAGTTGTGGCTCTTGACCCACCTTGAGGCTCTGTTAGCTGGTCAGAGAAAAAGCAGAGCACGTGCCTGTGCACCCAGTTTTGTGTTTTCCTTAAGAAATGAACAAGCAACGTACAAGGTTCTTTTGGCAATCACTGAGAAAAATAAGCTGAAGATCTAATGTGGAAAGATGGACCATCAAAGAAAGATTCTATTCGGGTTTTCCTCCATGAAGTTCATTCCTTCAGAAGTTCTCTCTTGTGGTGTTTTTAAGATAGTCAGAAAAAGGAGTATCGAAAGTGAATAGTAAAGATTTTGTCAGTTCAAAGCAGCTGCAGTTTACCTGGTCACTTGCAATGCTGTCAGCTTTTCATAGAGCCTTTAGTAATTGTTATTTTCATTCATGGCTTAGAATACATTTTATATTTTTATAAACATAAATTCTTATCTGTAAATATTACACTGTGTTATGTGCATATGGTAAAATTATCTCCATTTTGTTGAGCTAGAAACAGAAATCTCAGAGACTGAGTTAAAACTAGGACATGAGGAGGTACCTAGGACTGAGGAGAAGGCTCTACATTTGAATTACCAAGAGGTATCAGAAATTAGTTGAACAGGAAAAATCACCATAGGAAGGTGACGATGCCCTGCAAGTTCAAAGCTTAACTTACCCTTTTATGTGAGCTCTTAAGGGATTCGTGTCTTCCAGCCTCATACATAGATCAGGTTTAAAAGAAAGTACTGATGATCAAGTCCTCGTGATTCAGAATGTTTTTAAAACAGAAAAGGTAACGGGTGCTAAATAGATATGAAAGAGGTGCTGAGCTGCTGATTGTTAGAGTTGCACATTGGTAGAACTAGTGACAATGCAATCAAGAATTGGATATGGAAGATTCTTTTTGTAAGTTGAATTCAGAATGGAATAGTTTGCATCTATGGAAGTTCAAAATAATAAATACATAAGTAAAAAACTTTTTTGAGAAACAGGAAAAGAAATTAGTAAGAAACTGATAGAGAGAAAACTATGATGACCACCAAGATTTGCACATTTTTTTTTCTCTTTCCAAGGTAGACAGTTCTGGATGTACAATATAGCCATTATAGTTCCGTTATTATGGTGTGTACTTAAAGTAAATGTTGCTATTTTACAAACTATTAAATATTTTGTCCTGCAATTTTGTTATCTGTCTCCTCATGATTACTCTAGCAAACTGCAGTTCGTCTGTAATGAGACTGAAATCTTGGAGAATACTAAGTTATATATTTCTGCAACCATCTAAAATTGAAGTAATTAATGTTTTTGTGCTTAAAGATTGTTCTAAATTTCTAATAGAAATAAATAATAGTATAAAATGCAAGTTTAATGAAAGCAGTGCAACAAGAAATATGGTGCAGACCAATGTTCAGTGTCACTGCTTTTGACATGGTACTCACGAGTCCTGCTGCAAATAGTAGAGATATTGAAGCAAAGGCTGTTTAGAGCCCTAGGGATTGCTGGGAGCAACTGGAAATTTTCTGTCATAAGGAATTATGATAGATTTTTGAAGGACAAACAGAATTTAGCCTGCGTACTATTTTAGTAAGATGTGGAGATCTGCCTTCAACCTTATGCTGCTGAAAACATTTATATGCTTCCCTAGACATGTTTCACATACTAATTTTTTATTATCAAAATCATAGCCCTTGAACTTAAAAAAATTTTCACATACGTCAACACTGATATACTATTTTTCACGTACAATGCAAGGAAGGACAAAATGTACATTTAACTGAAAAGACTAAGATTGGGGAGAGGAGTAATGTCAGAGCTATTTATAGCCCTTGCACTGGATCCAGTCTGACAGATCATTATTTCTCCTCCTAGATGTGGCCGGGGAATGGATTTCTGCCCAGATAGATTGTTTTTACCAACCATTGCTTGCTGTACTTTTTCTGAGGGATCCTTAACCATCTGTCATTAAGTGTTATGCGTCTAGAAGTGCTTGATACCACAATTGTGTATCCTCTTGTGACAGGAATGGTCATAATTGATGCATTACAGGGCAGAGCTTTTTATGCATCATACATTTTAATGGATATGTATCCTTCGTGGGATGGGGAATCACCTGCATACTGACCAAGTGAGTGGAAAATTGAGTCTAAAGGGTGCTTATAAAAGACCCCAGAAGAGGCTTCATGATCCTGAAAAGTTAGTACTGTGTTAGTAAATTCAATTAGTACATTGCAAAATAAATTAAAACTATTCTGAATTCCTGAAAATGATGGCATTTTTGAAGGTCTGAAATCCGGAATCTGTCAATAAGCAAAAGTTTCTCCTCCTTCATAAATATTTCCATAAATCAAATTCTGTCCTTCCTAAATTACAGCTAGCTCAAACAACTCCAGTAAACTTTCTGCAGTTGAGGTATTGTTTAAAGAGTGTATTCTTGCTCAAGGAAATTCATATGCATAATGATAAGCTAGAGCAGATACTCCTTGCTGTCTGACTGGGATGGATAAAGAATTATTTGGGTCCTAGAAATTAATTTTCTGCTAGAGTTGAATCAGTTTGTATACAACAGTCTTCTCCTATGTTGACAGGAGGCAAGCAAGATGCTGGAACCATTTTGTCACTCATGTTCTCCTTTTGAATGGGATTGGAATCCTACTTCCCACTCTAACATGTTAATCTCAATCAAATAATTCAGAAGATCATTTAAAAGTGAAGGCCTATTTAGTCCATGATAGAACCAGTATAACTCTAAGTCTACCCCCCAAAAAAATTAAGGCAAATAGGTTCTCCATGAGTGCACCCAACCAATCTGGAAATGTTTTCCCTACAAGTTTTCTAAAACAATTCACAAGTGATTTGGTCTTGGTTTAAAGAGAGTCTTTATATAAAGAAAAGCAGTTTAGAAAATTTTGGTGGGTTGAGCCTGGCTGGGCAACAAGTGCCCACCAGAGCTGCTCTATCCTCCTCAGCTGGACACAGGAGAGAAGATATAATAATGAAAGGCTCATGGGTCAGGCTGTCATGGGCAAAACTGGCTTGACTTGGGGAAAAAATAATTTATTACCAATCTAATCAGAGTAGGGTAAATAGAAATAAACCCAAATCTTAAATCATCTTCCCTTCACCCCTTCCTTGTTTCTGGCCTCAACTTCATTCCTAAATTCTCTACCTCCATCCCCATGGTGGCAGAGGGGAATGGGGGATGTGGGTTGCAGTCATTTCATCACAAGTCTCTGTTGCTGCTTCCTCCTCAATAGGAGGGCTCCTCACTCTTCTTCTGCTCCAGTGTGGGATAACTCCCACAGGAAACAGTCCTTCATGAACTTCTTCAGTGTGGGAAGGCCCATGGGCTGCAGTACTTCAGGAACTGCTCCAGTGTGTGTCTCAAGGCACAGGGGCACAAGTCCTGCCAAGAAACCTGCTTCAGCATGGCTCCTCTCTCTGTGGAGCCATGGTCCTGCCAGGATCCTGCTCCATCATGGGCTGCTGCCAGGGCTTTTATTTCTGCCTCTTACACTACATTATCCCAGAGGCATTGCAATCATTGCTGATGGACTCGGCCTTGGCCAGTGGAAGGTCCATCTCACAGCCGCCTGGCATTGGCTCTATTGCACATGGGGGAAGCTTCTGGCAGCTTCTCACAGAAGTCACCCCTGTAAGTCCCTGCCCCTACCTAAAACCTGATCACACAAACCCAATAAAAAAATTCTTTCAGTCAAAGAAAAAGCAAATTAAAGTGAACTGACAGAACTTGCAGGATAATGATTCCAGACAGGGGAGAAAAGGATTCAAAACTGTAAAGATAACAAAAGCATTCAGAGCTTGACAAGATACTGTAATTGAGGAAACCTGACCGAAAAGTACTAAAGCAGCATGAAAGCTGAATTGATTTTTGGGAGCTGTAAAATACAAAGAAAGATTGGCAGATATATTATATACTAAAAAACGCTTGCTGTGCACAAGGAAGAAACACTTCCTTTATATATTGTCCTTTGATATTTTTAAGATTATTGATGAGATAAGGTTATCCTTTTGGCTGCAATGAGTTTTTGTGGATTTGTCTTTTACACAAAGGTTTCAAAGGAAGATTGTAATTGCCTTTACATTATGCTGGTGTTTTCTGGAATGCAATTTAATGAATCATTGCATGAAGTGTAATTTAACTTAAAGCTTAAACTGAAAATGTATGAGATGGTCCTTTCATTTTTCAGTAATTTAAAACAAAAGAGTGTGGGGAAAACATAGCAGTAATAACCTGAAAATGAATTATATCTACTACTTATTGACTGAAGGAGCTGTTCCCTCCAACTTCCATGACTTCATTACAGATAATATAATGAGGGCACTAAAAGAACCTGTGTCATTAAATAGTGAACCCAATGTGGCACGTGGTACAACCATGGAATCATAGAATCATAGAATGCTTTGTGTTGGAAGGGACCTTAAATATCATTAATAAAGGGTGTCGAGTGTGCTTCCTTTCAGGGAAGCCCTCTTGCATAAAACTACACCAAGGGCATGTATATTGTTTTCATTGTACTCCCACTTTGGAGATGGAAAAAGCACAGGAATATAAAAAAATTGTACTCTGCTTTGGGCAAACACAACACTGTGTCATTAGAGTACAGATGATGTCTGTGACACATTGTAAAGAGGGATTATAATATTTTCTTTCAAAATCAGAATTGGTTTAAGTCAAAAACTGGGTTTTAACAGCTGGTTCAATACAGCTATGACTGTATTACTAATGTATTACAATCCAGTCTCCTCTGTATTGTGAAATATTTAAAATAAATAAGTTACCACAACCTGTGTTGGCATCCCAAAACTGTCAATCTTACACAAGACTTTGATTTCATTAAATCAGCTCACTGATGTAGCATTGATTCAAGGAGAGAACTTGTATTACTGAATTACCAGTAGCGTGTCATATTATGCAAATATTTCTTGGTGATTTTCTTTCCAATCTAATATCTAAACCAAAGATCAAAGGAATATTTTAACATGGGAAATAGTAATACAAATTATGTCCCTTACCATTCCAGAAGATTATAAAGTTGTCAGAGAATAGTTCATTTTCCCTACATTTTTTTTCCCTATATCATAACCTGGCTACATGAGGTGATGGCTCTCTAGAAAAACTCTTCTTGTCTCTCCCACTCCTTCTCTACACTACTTCTGTCTTTTCTCACATTTTCTCTCACTGTTTGTGTCTTTCTTCTTTCTTCTGATTCTGAATAGTTAGGGTTTTTTTCCTCTGTTTACTCCTGGAGTTTGTCAGTGCTCTTGTGTAAAATCTGGAGGGTTCTTTGGTATCTAACATATACCATGGCTGCATGGTTTTCTTTTGATAAATCTGTATCCATTTTAGGAGGTAATGTAGTTCAATAGGCATAGGTTTCCAGGTCAAATAATTAGTGCTGGAACCCTACGTCCCCCTTATTCATGTTTCAAGAAGCTTTGACTCATACTAGACCTGGTCTAGGTCTGAATGCTGAGTCCATACAGCTGAAGCACCTGAGGTGTGAGACAATCTTCTGGTGCAGGTTCATCAGAAAAAAATGTACTCTAGAGACACAATGTGAAACAAAGCATTTCGACTAGGGACAGCCAGGAGGTTTTCTTCAAAAGCATGCTCTGGATCTGAACTCAAGCACTAATACAATCATGTAACCCATTTCAGCAAACAAACAAACAAACTCCAAATTTGTTTCTTGTTCTGCAGCTTCAAAATTCTGGTATTTTCCCTTTTTTTCACTTTCTTCAGCTCATGTATGTAATTATCCAATAACTTTTTCTTTGAGTCATTCACAGGTGTACAGCATAGGCAGAAGATATTGCTGTTTTGATTTTCTGCCCCCTTTCATTTGCTTCTTGCACTTATAAAGGGTAGCAGGCTATCATGAAATTGTGAAAACTACCTGGGAGAAGTTCTTGGTCATTTGAGCATTACGTGTTTCTTGCATCTGAGATTAATTCAGTAGAATATGGGAGGTCTTGTCCTTTTCTTAACCTAGTACAGTGATAGCGTGCTTTGAAAGAGATTAAGTCATTTGGGGCATTATATACTAATTCTTGTGAAATGGATGTGATAATTTTCTTTTTCTGTGGTTAGCTGTTATATTTTCAAGCTTTATATTACTTTATATTTATACTTTTTTAGAACTGTTTTATTTGCCTTATCGAGAATCACTCTTCTTTGTTATTAGAATCTTACAGCACCAATAGTGAAATGTCATAACATTACTCATTTTTTTTAACCATAAACTCCTCACAATTTGTTATGAAACCTGCTATTTTTAATCTTCGCCACAGTAGCAAAAGTAAGACTATAAAAAATGGCCAATGTTGGCATATACAGGTCATTAAAAGAATGTATGAAAATTATTTCTTTAAAGGTGAAGACTAAAGTCTGTGTCTTATGGCAGTCAGCAGCAGTGATTATCTTTTCTTCTATAAACAAACTGAAATATATTTGATAACTAAAAATCATCACCAACAATTGTAGATTTCTGGAAATAATTCAGTTTATTAATGCTTTTTTTAATTAGCTGAACTATGTAATGCTAATATTAATGAAAGCAGGATTCTCAATGCTGCACAAATGAAAGCAATCCAGTAGCTCATTTACATTCCTCTCCTGCTGTCTGCAGCAGATCTATAAATAGAATAGGCTACACACAGAAATTTATTATTGCAGCTGATAGCAATTTTCTTTTGCAAAGGTGTCTGGAGGCATTATTCATGAGACTCATTCTGGTAGACTCTCAAGCTGAGATCCTCGCTCCCCAGCTCTGCAGGTGGTCAGTTTAGGAACACACTAATCAACTGCTATGCGCAAGGACTGTCACAAGACTTACTTATTTCCCTCTCTTAAAAAATACAAGAGGTCTTTCAGCTCCAGATTGTTCTCTTTATCCTGATTGCGTGGATATTATAAGCAGATAATGGATTTTTAGAAATCACATGTATTTAAAATTTTATCAGTGCTCATCCTAATGATTATGCTATTATTGGAAAACCACAATGAGTGTGATTTGATAGAACATACACCATGTCTTCTGCATTAATACCTACGGGCACATGTGACCTTTTCAAGTAAAAGGCAGATGTGTTTCTTTTCAATATTGAGGACGTACATGAATACTGAGCAATCACATGAACTGACCTATCTAGCTGTCATCTAATTTTGGCCATAATATAAGGGGAAAAATCAAATAAGACCTTTTGTGAAATTATATTTATAATAGGTGATAGATGGGAACATCTTGCACTTTTGTTTTCCTATCTGTTTTTGGTTTTCCTACCGTATCTGTAATTGTGCTCTCTTTGAATACTATAAAAAAAAATTGGTACAACTAGAATATGCACATTTCTAAACATTGGTTTTGTCACCCCTCAAGACTGATTACAACTTATTTTTACCCTTGCCTATTCTAATATTCTTTCTGTGACTGAGAACATAAGTTATATGATAGCAGAGATATTACCTGTTTATTCTGCTTCAATTTCAATATAATCACTACAGCAACTGTTCATATTTCAGGATTTTTTACATCCTACTATATACATACAAGCTGTATGTAGTACCTGAATGTACAAATGATGTTTCCATTTGCAAAATAAACTGGTAGCTTTCATTTTTTCCGACCTAATAGAAGATCTGTTTTCCTGTAGCAGTTATTTTGACTATGCCATGAAAGCAGCAACACAAACAACTAATGACACGTTAGAAAAGCCACATATCTCCCCCTGAAAAGAAAGCTAAATTAAAGTATCGTATGAAGCCCAAAATAAACTGTCAGCTCAATTCACCAATAAGGCATTCTGGCATATCTAATGCCAAGAATATTAGTAAAAATAAAGACATCTATTACAAACATAAGTCAGATGCCACAGATTTTCTAAAAGTGTAAAACTTATTCTGCTTGTTTTGAGTGTATTTTGGTACTTACACTCTTTTTTTCATTTGTTTTAATTTAAATTTGTTAGTGATGAAGAAAATTGGTATTGTGAATGCCCTAAACTCTACACTGGAAAACTCTGCCAGTTTGCGACTTGTGATGAAAATCCATGTGGAAATGGTGCTACATGTTTTCCAAAGTCCACACGAGATGTTGTGTGCTTGTGTCCATATGGAAGGTCTGGCATCCTCTGCAGTGATGGTAAGAAGCATTTTCTTCATGCATTGGTCATAGTTTCTATTATTCACAGAATCTGTGGTAAGAAATAAGTCAGATGTTTTGAAGGTAAAACACTGAAAGTCACCACCTCCCCACCAGAAAACACAGCCCAAAATCCAATTACAGGCAAAGAATGGCTAAGATGATCACCTTTCTCATGTGTTGTTTCATAAAAGTTCCATTCAGAGAAAGGTAGACAGAGGGATCAAAGAAGCTGAGAGTTTACTCAGAGAAGCGGGGAAATACCAGGTGGCATCTGATGTTTTAGTAAATCACCTGGAGAAAAGCTGAGAGATTCAAGTGAAAGCTCCTTTGGAGAAATTGATTTCTCCAGTAGTTTGATTTTTCCTCTGCTTAGCGAATCATTACTTCATACATTTTGCATAGTAAAGCAGTGTGTAAAGAATACTTTCCAAATTGTAAAAATACCACCATGTACTATAATTTGATTAATTTTTCAGGTCAAAAAGAAGGACAAATTAAAATTTATTGTTTTGCTATGAAACAGGGGACAGGATGAAGGGAAAAAAATTAAGCAAAGGAAAGAGGTCACTTTGACTAACATTATCAAAGGAAGGACTTTTATTCCTTGAGCATTGATTATGATTGTTCTAGGTCAGAAATTCCTATGTGTGAACATCCAAGGTATTCTTTCCGTTAACAGTGAATGCAGCAAGAAGTAATGATTGAAAAACCTACATACAGAAAAGAATCACTGGTTCTGAGCTTATTTAGTGGTGCACATGAAGTGCCTTTTTAAATAAATATTGAACAATGATCAGGTTGGTTTTGTCATATCATATACATATTTAAGTCTCATTTAAATTTTTTCTTTCCAAAATTTTCAGTAGATGAACATTTATATTTTATCTGTTTTCGTCTAACCATGATACTTGATAGCAAATAGAAGAGGCGAGTGCATGAAATGTATAATAATTTCTTGGCAACATTTCCTAGCTTGCAGTAGCAATACAGTGGACTTCATTTGCTGTATCTCTAGTCATCTAAGCTGCATTTCTTTGTTCCTTCCAAATTCCACTGCATTTTCTTTAAAGTGAAGATCCAGAGCTGACTCAAAGTGCTGTATTCAAGGTGTCATAATGCCATTGCTTTATAGAGGAGTGTTTGACATTTTTCTGTTTTACTCTCTGCCCTTTACTAATCCAATTCTTCCATTCTGTTTTCTTTTAAGAGTACACTGACATATTCATGAAAGTGCTTATTAAAATTTCCAACACCTCTTCCTTTGAAAGCTGATGACGAGGTCAGAGCCCACCTTTCCGTATTTAAGGCTAGGGCTGTTTCTGTAATCTACCCCAATTTACATCTGTCAACACTGAGTATCATCTAATGCTTTTTCCCTGGAGTTGTTCAATGAGGCTCTTCTGCAACTCTTTGTATTTAATTGTCTCTAAATTGAGAGACTACATAAAAACTGAGGGCCTAAATTGAGAGACAGTACAGAAATTCATTAGTTTGATTAGACTACAAAACTGGAGTCTTTGAAAGCACAGAAAGAATTAATTTAAATGAGTGGAAAGGGAAAACTGTCATCACTATAAGCAATTAAATGGGAAAGAAAACTCAGCTTTGTAGGACAGAGTATAAATCTAAAGTAATAAGCCCACAACATAAGAAACTATTATTGAAAAATTGAAAAATTATTTTATTGAACTGTGTCATAAGAATTTAGAAGGAATAGGAAAAAACTGAGTACAGACAGAAGTCTTAAAATGAGCTGCAAGAGGCCCCTTACCACATTTTCTTAAAAAAATAATGGAGAAAGAGCCACAATGCAGTGGAGGCTGGATGTACCCATATGGATAGCCCTAGCAGCATCAAAACCATACTTTTGGGCACATATTTGAAGATAATGATAGATTGCTTAATTAAAATGGTAGAATAATTTAAATTATTTTAGAAGCAGAAGGTAAAATTAATTGTTTGCTATGACAAAATGTGTGTCCTAGATAATAAATTTAATAGAAAGAAATGGTCCATAAAAATTAATGCAAAGAAGCACACATTTTAAATGAACCATATTTTGTTTAAGATACACAATAATATTGTCTCTGCTATTCAGATTATAACCTAATGCGTGCAACTTTGTGTCTGAAACACTGAAGAAAAGCTGTTTATCAAAATATTTATCAAATAATACTTGGTCTTCATCAATACAAAACAAGAGAGATGTCACAGGGATTATTTGATAAAATGAATATAACTAATGTACCAAATAGAATTGCAATTTCATGCTAGCTTTGCTGCTTCTACCAACAGAGATTATTTGCAAAACACAAAGTAAAGATAAATAAAGATGTGGACAGAGCCATAAATGAGCCCACTGATACAGATCTTCCCCATATCGGAGTTCCAATTGCCATCTGTTAAGGGTTGGAAGTCATATTAAGAAAAACAGCAATCCCTAGAAGTATGTAAAGAAAAGTTATAATAAAACTATTGTCACTATTAAATGAAAAAAACCCCAAAGATAGAAAAAACTGAAGAAAAACCAAATTGCTTGACATGACAAGTTAAAAATACATAATTTTGTGTGAAATGCATGACATTCAAAAATTGAAAAAAATTATAGTACTATTGTAAATATGACAAATGTGGCAAAAATATAAGAACAGATAGTAACTTCTGTTAAACAAACCTGTATAAATATGGAAAAACAGACAAAGTCTGGACGTAACAAGGACTTTTCTTATGTATCTGAATCAGATGGAGCATACTGCAGTCTGAGCAGGTTCGTAACAATGGCTCTGAGTTTATCTGAGTTATGCTGTGCTTGCTTCAGACATCAATAAAAGCTTACAAAAGCATGTCCATTTTTCCAAATGTACATAGCAAGATGCATTATCTCTCGCTACACATTTTTCTTGCTTTTATCACTAGATGACAATGCTATTTTGACAGCAAGTTGGCCATTATACATTGAAATGTCTCTCAAGAACCTATGCAGCTATGCCATAATGGGCCAAGGGAAGCGGGGATGATAATATAAAACAGAAGAGAGGACAGGCCATGTTGATCAGGTGGAGGACATGGCCACACAAACATTCTGACTAGCCAAATATTTACATGTGACTGGCCCGTTCTGTCTCTGTATCTCTCTATTTTCCACACTTTTTCCTCCCCAAATCACCTGGTTTCCTCTTTTAGACATCCAGAAGTCCTGTGCTATTCCAAAATGCTCTTCACCATCACATGTCCCATACCCCATGGCAGTTGTACTCCTCTGTCCAAAAGGTGATCCAGTGTTGACTCATCATGGGGTGTGTCACACCTTGACACTAGGGCTGAAGGTATCCTGACAGCCCTGGGAGGGGTCTGGACAAGGTGTTCCTTCTTCTGAATCCTTAACTTGGGTTCCTGTCTGCTGCTGTGCTCTGTGCTCCTCTGGGATTGTGGAGGTGGACCTGTGATGGGCTGGTGGCTCCTGGGGTGGGGCTGAGACTTGACTGTTGATTTGCAGAGTTAAATGCCTCCGTGCCTTCAAACTTGGCCGAGGGAGTGGGGTGGAGGGGAGGAGAACACCGTCAATACTCAACCCTTTGGAAAAGAGGCTATGTCTGCATGGGCATTGACTAATTCCCCCAAGGGACTTGGTTTCTTTAAGCTGCAGATAAAGGGATCTATATAATTTAAACTGAGTCCAGCTATCAAGCTCTGGCTTTTCAGTAGATTTGTGTGAAAGCAGCCAGTGTTCAAGTCCTTAGTCTGATAAATTTCCTTTCACATTTATATTAGTAAAAAGATGCTTGCATTTTGTTTTTTGCAGACTATAAATCTCCTCCAGTGTTTAGTATCACAGAGTTGATTAGAGTTGTTAAATTGTTACCATCTCTGTAATCAGCCTTTATTTCTTTTTTTTTTCTATTTTTTGTTTAACACTTCCATATAAGCACAAAATGGAGGCATTTCCTGGTTTGTACAAGAAATTGATATAGTCTGTAAAATATCTATTCGAAATATCTAAGTGTAAGAAATTTTGATATATAAGATGCAGAAATCTTAAATAGTAAATATCAGTGTATCATTGTACTGCAGAGTTGTAATGGCCCCCTAAACGCAAGTGCAGCAGGAGGGTTCATTCACCAGGACTGGAAGTGTACACCTGGACTTCTAAACTCTCTATGTTGTTGGTAATTGTATGTTGCACAAGAAACAGGGCTCTTCTGGGAAGCTGTTGGTCATAACATGAGGCCTTTTGTTAAGCCAAGAACCAAGAGCAAGCACTTTGTAAGTGCAAATGCAAATTTAAAGGGAGGATTTCAAAGGCATGTGCATTGCTAAAATGAGTAATTGTTTCATTTGCAGTGTTTTAGACCAAACTTCAGTGGTTTAGTTTCACATATGTTCACATATATGACAACATGAAACAGAGTCCTAACTGTGACACTGTATTTAGCAAACACACCCTGAAAAGGGTCATTCACAGCACATATTCACAGCAATCTGTAAGGTTCTTCCTTGAAACATTTCAGAGCAACACTTATGGTAATGTTTCACAGTCCAAAGAATTCCAGCAGGTTTTCTGTGGGATGTATTCCCCCATGTATAAAATTCATTTCAAAGTGTTGAAGTGGGAATAGTCACTTGCTTCAAGTTCTGTAGAGTGAAAATCAGCCTGCAAGCGAATTGTTTCTGTGCAGCTATATTTGGCACACAATGTCACCTTCAAAGTTGTTTGGGTCTGCAGACTGAATTGTGCAGTTCGGTGACAGCAGATGCCCGAAGGGAATTTCCTCAGCTAAAAAAATCTGCATTGCAAGGTTCCTGGTCAGTGATAAAAGACCTCGGGGAATGCTGATCAGGGTTGCTCTTCTGACTGTTTAAGAGAATTTATTTTCTGGGTCATTTTGTTTTCACTGGGCCTTAATTTCCCCCACCCCTCCAATGTGAGGAATGTCATAAAAATTGTAAAAAACACATATAGGCACACTCACACACTATTAATGTCACTGCTGTACTAGCAGTTTTTCAGAATCATATTTTCATCTCTGAGCAGTGAAATCACTTCTATTATTTCAAATTTCAGTTCCCAAAGTATAACTGTGATGGCTCCATGATTACTGATGCCACAGGACATATAAAAGTAATCCGTAAGTCCTAGAGGTGGGGAGGGAAAGACATACACCTGAACAACCCATTAAGTGGATCACGAATTCCTGATACAACAGTCTTCCAGACATCAAGAGTATTTTACTACCACCTGGAACCCTCAGCTGGCACTGCACCACCCTGCAGCTCTAGCACCCCTTATCTTTTCCTCCTTGGACTTCCCAGAGTTTCCAGCGAGAAATGTGGGTTTGAAGGCAAGGTTACCCTGCAGCCCATGGTTAAGACTATGGTGAGGCAGCTGTCCCCATCCAGCCCATGGAGGCCCACAGCGGAGAAGATATCCACCTACAGACCATGGAGGATCCCAGTCTGTGACTCCACGGGAAGCCAGCTCTGTACCAGGGTCTGTCAGGACCTGTGGACCCATGAAGAGAAGAGCCCACACTGGAGCAGTTTGATGGCAGGATTTGTGACCCTGGGGGAAATCCACGCTGTGAAGAACTGTAGCCCGTGTAAAGGACACACTGGAGAAGTTCGTGGAGGACCGTCTCCCATGGGAGGGACCCCACAATGGAACTGGGGAAGAGTATGAATATTCCTTTCACCGAGAAGGAGGGAGTAGCAGGCGCTTCATCCACAACCCCTATGCTTCATCACCCTGTGCCAGCCGTGGGGGAGGAAGCAGAGAATTCAGGAGTGAAGTTGAGCCCAGGAAGAAGGGAAGGGAGGGGGAAAATATTTTAAGAACTGTTTTAATTTCTCATTACCCTACTCTCATTTGATCAACAATTTTTCCCCGAATCAAGCCTGTTTTTTCGTGACAGTAACTGATTGTCATAGGATGAGCGCAGACAAGCCCTACCTTAGCCTCAGAATTCAGCAGAAGCTTAAATTTAAGGAATGATTCTGGCCTACAAGTTCTAATGAAGGCAAGTTAGATGTTTATAAAAATGAATTATTTATTAAACAGACAAGTGACAACAGATGAAAGATCTTAATCAGAATTACTTACTACACGGTATAAAACTAAAGAACTACTAGTAGATTACAGCATAACATTGAAAAATGCGCTATATCAAGGGACCTACATTAAAGCTAGCAAAAGAAATTGTATTGATCAGAAGTCGAGTGTAACTTACCATTGAAATGACAACAATGTGCACAGAGTCCTTCACTTAATCCCTGGGGAGTAACCATGAAGCATCCCTACTTACGGGAAAAACTCCACACAGTTCCAGGAAAATGTATAGGTTTCTGCTTTGTGAAAGTTTGGAGTGACTTATATAGTTGTAAATTGAAGTGTCTGTCAGTCAGAAATTCTGGCTTATCTTCCCAAATCTCAACATTTAGATGTTTATTGGCAGCTGGGAGTTGCCATACCAGAGTTAAGCCCATGGTGCCAAAATAACTCACTACAAGACAGCTTGTCCTGCTTGAGTTATCTGACAGTTTAAGTAACAACGGATAAGTTTCTGGGGGGGTGAGATGCCCTCCTACACTGGTGAGTGATTGTTTCCTGTCCGTATATCAAGCCCCATAAATTCATTCTATTTTCTCTGTCCATCTGAGAAGGGGAGTGACTTAGCTGCTTTGGTGGGCACCTGGTGTCCAGTCAGAGTCAATCCACCACAGCTTGGAAGACCGTAAATTACAATACTTTGTGGTAATTTCCATTCCTTTTTCAATACTGTCTTTGCAAACAATTTGTCTTTACAACAGACCAGTGTATCACTTAGGGAAGATTGGCTAGAGAGCTGCTCAAATGAAAGGAGTTTGAGGTTGCTGATCAACAGCAGGCTGAACATGAGCCAAGTGTGCCCAGGTGGCCAAGAAGGCCAATGGCATCCTGGCCTCTATTAGCAACAGTGTGGCCAGCAGGACCAGGGCAGTGATTGTCCCTCTGTACTCAGCACTGGTGGGGCCACACCTCACATGCTGTGTTCAGTTCTGGGCCTCTCACCAAAGAAGACGTTAAGGGGCTGGTGCGTGTCCAGAGAAGGACAGCGAAGCTACTGAAGGGTCTGGGAAGCAGATCCTATGAGGAGCATCTGAAGGAACTATGATTGTTTAGTCTGGAGAAGACTCAGGGAGAACCTCATTGCTCTCTACGGCTACCTGAAAGGAGGCTGTAGTGAGGTGGGGGTCAATCTCTTCTGCAGTGTCTCAAGGGGTAGGACAAGAGGAAATGGCCATAAATTGCATCATGGGAGATTCAGGTTAGATATTACCAAAAAAATATAATGGAAAGAGTGGTTAGGCATTGGAATACGCTGCCCAGGAAGGTGGTGGAGTCATCATCTCTGGAAGCATTTGAGAGGCATCTAGATGTGACACTAGGAGATATGGTGATTATGGTGGTACCGGGTTTTTGGCTGGACTGGATGACTGTGAACGTCTCTTCAAACCTTGATGATTCTGTAATTCTGTGATTCTATGAAATATGAGCAGGTCTTTAGAACAGCTCTATCCTATTCATCCCACACTGTATATGGCTGCTGATCCTGGAGCCAGATACTGAGCTGGTAAGTGTTCACAGTTAGTCAATGTTAATATAAAAAACGTGTATCATCTGATTGCAGTTCTGTAGCCTGAAGTCTTCATCTCTTTCTATCCCTTTAATCTCTCTTGGTTCTTGCAATGTATTTTAAAGCTGTGGTCCAAGATGGATTGCCAGTTAATGCTGAAGAAACATTAATTTTAACTCATAACAGAAAATTCAAAGATAACAAAACCATTATTCTCTTTTTTCTTTCTCACTTTATTCTCTTCACTTAGTTAAGATTTTTTTCAAACTGTAGTTGATTTTTTTTAACTTCCATTGTTTGTGCTCAGCTCCAATGAGATATATAATATTAGGGAAGTAAGTAGTCAACCATATTGATACATTTATATAATGGGCTAATTTGTCATTACTTGTTTCTGAGTCAATGGGACATACCATGCGTTATTACTTGTTCAATACTGGCAATGCAGAAAAGCACAATGAAGAATGACATAGAACTCACAGAGAGACACAGGACGAGATCAAGGACAAAAAATTGATAAAAGACTTCAGTACTCTGTCAGAGCAGTGTGTCTTTTAGTCGCAGTGTTAATTTGGAGTCTGTGAGCAAGGCTTATTATCAAAGACATTGGGACACATCTCTGTTCTTTACCACTTCAGACTGTGCACTGCAAGAGCAAGAGTAGAGATCAGTTTGGATGATGCCCAGACAGGAAAATAAAAATAGCCCAATGAGGTTAGCTGTGCCCTTTGCTATTTCAACCAGCCCAAAACATTTTACAAATACTGTTTAGAAGGACTGTGTTTCAAGGAAAAGATTATGCAATTTTCTGCAGTCTTGGCTCCATAGCTTTATAATGAAAAGGTAGAGAACAAAAAGAAAAGATAAAGCTGTTTTGCTTCACACAATTTTGCCAATTGCAGTATTTTTCATACATGGTTATTACTTTTTCTTTAAATTTTTAAGTTAAAAATATGTACAAGTATGGCAAACTAGTCTGCATTAAAATCAAAATAATGAAGGTCATTGCGTGAAGGGAATCTCAAACACAGAGGCACATTTACTGATGACCTTTCACTTTTTTATGTGATTGGATAAAGATCTCTTGACAAACAATACTTGGTGTAGAGAAGAAATGCGCTTAAAAATGTGGTATAAAATCTATAAGTGGCATTTCAGAGATAGATGAAATATGGAATAGCTGTCAAGATAGATAGATTGATTTAGCCAGAAATATAAGCTTTTGACTCAGTATTAATTTACATTTCTAAAGATATTTTACTCTCCAGAGACAAGCATAGGGAGGACTATTTGTAAACACTTACTGCATGTGCCTACCTGCTAAGGATAGGGTGATTAATTAGATACTGCATCTCACTTCTACTAAGTGTGAGAAACTTCTTCAGCACAGTGGAGAAAACTGTGAGTAAGTAAACCAAAATAATGTGTAATTGTTTCCATTAACAGTGCCCATGGGACTCCTATTGCCTTAAGAAGTATTATTCCCTTTCAGGACCACATGCCTGATAGAGGTATAGCTCCATATAGTGCTCATGCACCATTTCACTTTGGATCCAAACACCATGGATGCACAGGGAAGGACCAGCATGGAGGGGAGCAGGGCTGGGATATGGCAGCTGGTTAAAAATTGCAGGTAGTGCTTTTGCAAGTCAACAATAAATAAGGACAGTCCAACCAGAGAATTTGAAATCTCCTACATCTGTTTGCGGGTCTGAATTGCTCCTCTGGAGGAACATGCCCTGCTTCCTGCTGGCCTCCTGATAAGCTACTGTTATGTAAGTCTTTGTTTGCCCAGATATTAAGTTTAGCCCACTGTTAGTGATGTATTAGATTTATGGTTATTTTCACTTGGGTAATTATATCAGTGATTTGTGTTACTGTGTTGTTATCCTTGGATAAGCTGTTGATCCCAAAACCTATTGGCTGGTGGTGTCCATTACCACCTATGGAATCTAGGGAAGGCAGGGATGTCTTAAGTCTCTACAATGCTGAATATACTACGGAATTTACTTCATGGTCCCAAGAAAAGGCACAGTTAAAACTGGATGAAAAGACCATAAAGAGCTGGGAGGAGATGGTCAGGTAGTCAAAGACGGACATTACTTAAGAAAATTGGTTCTTGTCAGATGCTTTGAGAATGGCTGTGCTCAGATATCCAGGAGCAAAGAATGTTTAGTGACTGTGTTCTGACCTGGAGTTCAGAGATCTATATTCTGTTCTTCCATACTCTCCAGACTGTGCTCAATTTTGTGCAAATTATTTCATTTTTGAGTGTCCTAGCATTACTAGTCTTTAAAACCAGAAAAAAGAAGTGCTTCCTTGATTTCACAGAAAATGAGTTCAGAATTTCACAACCATTTAGCTTTTATGGCAATGAAGACCAGAGACAAAGAACATGAAGAATGAGAAGGGGTTTCAGGACACAGAGCAGGTAGACTTCAGCCCACCTACCTTTAGAAGTCTGAAATACTTTACTCTGACTTACAACCCAATGCTACCTTTTTACTTGATGCGGTGAAATAAGCATTTTAGAATACTCTTCACCTGTCCTGTATAAGGAAGGTGTTTTATATGAAATCGTATCCTAAATGTGCTTGATTTTTCTACTGGCATAAAGTGCAACATTAAGTGGTCAGCTGCTACATAAACATCTATGTCACAGATCATAGAATCACAGAATTATAGAATGCTTTGGCTTGGAAGGGACCTTAAGATCGTTCTATTCCAACCTCCTGCCACAGGCAGGGACACCTTCCACTAGACCAGGTTGCTCAGAGCCCCATCCAGCCTGAGGAATCCATAGCCTCTCTGGTCAATCTGTTGCAGGGCTTCATCATCTTCACAGTAAAGAATTTCTTCTAATACCTGATATAAACTACCCTCCTTCATCTTAAGGCCATTCCCCCTTGTCCTATCCCTACAGGCCCTTGTGAAAAGTCCCTCTCCAGCTTTCTTGTAAGCACTCTCTAGGTACTGGAAGGCTGCTACAAGGTATCCCCAGAGCCATCTCCTCTCCAGGCTGAACAGCCTCAACTCTCTCAGACTCTCCCATGTCTTCATAGGAGAGGTGTTACAGCCCTGTGATCGGCTCAGTGGCCTCCTCTGGACTTGTTCCAACAGGTCTGTGGCTTTCTTGCATTGGAGGCCCTTTGTCAATCTTTAATCCAGCTTTATAGGGAATACTGGAAGGAGCAAGTAGATAGGCAAGAAAATAACTCCCCACTTAAAAAGCTCCAAGAAAACAGCTGAGACAATTGCAGATTTCATCCTGGGGATAAAGAGTTATTCCCTGTTGGGAGCAACTTGTCAGAAATAGACTCTTCAATAATCTCTGCCAGCAAACCAAATTACCTGGCTCTGTGGAGGTACATGATTTCCTTTTCCCATTATAAATCAAAGCAGGAAAAGAGAATAAACACAAAAAGCTCCTTTATTTTAAAATCTTCTTGTCTCTTAAATATTTTGTGGTTTATTAAATAAATGTAAAGGAAGAAGCAAAAAGAGGGGAAAAAGGAAGGGAAAAAAAGGGAGAATACTTTTCATCAAAGGCGCTGTGGGTCATATTTTCCTGAATTAGCAAAAATACAGAATTTGAGACTCCTTCAGTCATGTTCAAGTAATCTAAGGGAATATGGGTGGATTGAAACTAACAACAGATTTAAATATGGGGGAGTTGTGTTTTACCTCCAATGCAGTAGATGACTCACAAAGGTCTGAGGCTTGAGGTTGTGCTCAGTCTGACTCATTGTCAGTGTCCTTCTAATTAGGACAAAATCACTGTTTCATATGGAAATTTCCTGGCTCCCATTTAAGATCAAGAGCAATAATGTGCCACATGTGTGAAGTAGTGCTTAATAAATGGGACAGTACACTCTGTACTGCTGCAAACTCCAAGTCTGCGCTAGAAAAGATTTGCCATGCCTGTGTCTGCGCCTTTTCTCAGATGCAGGTACGAAGGCAATGTCTGCCACATCAGTGCCAATATGGCAGATTTCCCAGTCTGCAAATTTAGAAACATATTCCACACTCTAGAGATGGTGATGGCATTTTCACAATTACGTGGTTTTGTTTCTCCCACCCTGTAAGCATTTAGGTGCTTAGATGTACTTAGGCTAATATATATTTACTTGGGGAGTATTATAATTCTTTACTAGCGTTTCCCAGTCTGGTTTGTGCACGGTGCAGCTTCGTATTCCTCCCTCCCCCAATCTCTCATACTGCCTTCATCAATAAAGCTGTATCCAGTCACGTTTGGTGCACAGGTTGGTTGGAGGTAACTGCTTGAATCTTTTAAATCTAGTCCCATACCCAGTCTTTCAGGATGAAGTTGTTGGTCGTCTTTCCCCTGATTTTACTAAACCGTATTGTCAATAAGAACATTATGTGATCTCTGAGCATCAGCTCCAGGAATTGACTACAGGAGCCTGGCTACTGGGTGCCAGCCCTAGGGGCCATGTGGGTACTTAGCACCAGCACTCTGTTTTCTGTGCAGACATGTATAGACTCGATTTTATTTGTAATTCATGTAGGTCTTGTTCACTGTGCTGCAAATTCATCCTTTTATGATGCTGCTTTCTCTTATTTCCTCTACCTGTGAAGAATTATTATTCCATAACATCGTCAGCACATCCTTGTAGTCACCTTCACTCAAATGCCTATCAGAGACGGCATTTCTTTTAACAGGAAAATATCTTTCTGTATTGTCTTTTGTCTGTCGGAGTCTTGAGGAAATATTAGTGTACTTTTATTTGTAGCAATGTTACCTAGAATCCAGGAGATGGCAGTAGTTGCCAATAATTCATTTTTTTAAACGCGCCTATTTACAAAAGCTGAAAAATAAAGATATTTATCCTCAGAGGAAAACCAAACTATATCTGCATGTGTGTAAAATATTACAATATATCAAATTATTAGTTTTATTTATAAGCTTTTAAGTTCTAAACTAGACTAGGAAATAGAATTCATAAATACACATGTTGAACGTTTTGCCCTAACACTGAATTTATTCTTTTTAAATCCAGCTATTAATATTACTCAACCAAGTTTCAGTGGCACAGATGTCTTTGGCTATACCTCATTCCTAGCTTATTCTACAGTCCCAAATATCACCTTTTACTATGAATTTCGATTGAAATTTCAGTTGGCAAACCACCACTCAGCTTTACAAGATAACCTGATTTTTTTCACTGGACAGAAGGGCCAAGGTAAGCTTTATTTGTATCATTTATCCTTACAAGCTTTCAAATACTTATTAAACAAGAAAGATAAAAATATGCACAGGTTTTTCTTGATTCTATTTAAGACATAATGTCGTTAGTGGGAAAATAATCTCTTCAAAACTGTATTGTTTTGTAAAGACAGAGTAACCAATCAGGTTGTATAAATGTTTCTTTTTATTAAGGAGAAATATAATTGCTTATATGAAGTAATTGAAGTCAACAGTTAATCTGAGGTAGTATATTTCTGAACACAATAAATGGAAACCAGAACATCAAGGTTCCCTTTTTTCAGTTGTAAACATAAATTTCATTATTGATCACTGAATTCTGTGTTATTTACATAATATAGGAGACCCTCAACCCTGAGATCTCTCAATGCAAGTTAACCCAAACTAGCTACGAGTAAGTTGAGCCACAGTCTGTGCAGCAAAGCATTCAACTTGGTCTGATTGACACAAGTGAAAAGCAGGTTATGTAGAGGTACTCAGAGCATTTGTACTCAAGATTTTAACTTAAGATTTTAACTTACTGCCAGCCCTCTGCAGCAGGCTGCATGGCATCAGCGTGGCATGGGCTAAAATAGCAATATTGGTTATGTTCTGTCCATCTCAGCATTACTCCAAACAGAAGCCATAACACTAATGAAAGCTGAGAAAAAATTTATACAATTTGATGCAGGCATAAAGCAGTCATAGATCATAGATTCTTCATAAAAGCAAGTAACTTATTTTTATCTAAATAATTTCTGCAGTTGGAGCATGACCTAACTTTTGGGTTTCGAGCTGTCCTATGGGATTGTTGACGCCTAGGAGGGAGGTTGTGTGATGTGTCTTAGGTCTAAACCCATCACAGTAGGAGAGTGATTTAGATATGTTAATAGAAGTCTCTACTACTATAGTAGACATTTTAACGTATCTGAAACATCACATGAGTTTTGCAGATATGGCTCTTGACCTACAGGAACCCTACACTTATGCTGAACAGTATCAGAGAATTAATGCTTCAGAAGGATGTAGGAGGGAAGAAATTATTATTTGCTGCTCCCAAAATGCATTATTAAAAATCAATTTTGGGGAGGCACTATGCAGTTACATATATATCTAACAAAACAATTGCAGTACATCACATTAGTAGGATACAAGAGATCCCTCATTTGCTATGGTAATACATTTGATATTTTCTTAAGTCTTCCTTTCTATTAAATTTCTTTACTCAAATTCCTATACCCTCTGAGTTTCTTCCCCTTTCTCCCTGTGGCAGACTTCCAGGAGCCAGACAGTTAGTGCATTGCAATGCAAACTAAAACTTGGTAGCATAGAACAGGTCAGCAGTTTATCTAGCTATGATATAATTAAGTCTGCTACTTTTCATTTGCAAAGATCCTGTCAAATTCAGCTAGTGCAGCTCAGCCAATCAACTGCACTTTAGTGTGCCATGAGACCCTGGTACTTAATTTGTCGGGTTGATTACCCAAATTAGCCTACAACAAATCAATATTAACCACTCTGAATGGATTTAAACTCAAAACTTAGCTCTGCTTATGTGTGGAAATCAGAATTTGCTAAGGTTTTTCCCAAACTTCAGCAAAAGATGTGGTCAGACCTGGTTGATCCTGCTAACTGAACTACATTCACATTATTTTAACTACATCCAGGTATAACTCTCCCCATGCCACATTTTATTCTTGTGACAGTCACCATTCACTCACAGGCAGCTTTTCCTTTCACTCACTAATTATTTATTTTTGTGGATGGATGAAATAATTGTCTTTCTTTTTTGGGTAGCTGAGTAGAAACAGTGCACGGAATTGAAATTACCTTAAACTTTTCCATCTAATCATTCAGAAAGCAGCATTCAAAAGCCAGTGTCTGCATCACTCAATTTTTATAAGATGCTCTGTTGTAATATGAACACAAATAAATTGTTAGAACATTCTTTTCAATGACAAGAATGAACCACCACATTCAGACATGTTTCTGCAGCCTTGGGAACTGAATTTCAAACACCTGTGTGAAACATTTCCAATTGTTGGAAATGTAACCAAACAAAAATTATAACAATTAATTCACTGTATTTATTTAGGATGGAGAAAATGCTAATATGAAATGTACAACACCAATCATATGAAATAATCTGATTCTTTTTCAGTTACAATAATCAACAGAGAACACCAAAAATAATTGCTTAAATAGAAAAGATACATTGCACTAAAATTTGTCTCAAAAAGGCCTGCTTGCAGGGTGCACCCTGTAGTGTCAGAAGTCATTGTGGAATGTAGGTCTTGGAATCATACTTGGCTGAACTGAGTTTTTAAAAAAAGCCTTACTGGTGTCATTTTTCTTAATGAGAATACTGGCATTCTGGACTTATTCTGCAGTTGTCAGGCAGAAACCTGGCTTTTGGTTACTTTGCATATCATTTATGTGTGTGTGTGTGTGAACACAGCAGTACAGCAGTCAGGCACTTCTGCATCCCCGTGTCGAACAATGGGTGGGCAGCAGCGCACCCGCCAAGGGCAAGACTCATAAACACAGAACAATGAAGTGATGGTAAAATGCTGCTGGTAATTTGCTATTTTCTCCTTAGTTTAAATGGCTGAGGAGACTGAGCACCCCACATTTTCCCTACCAGAAAGCAGTTTCTTACCAAGTGAATGTCACTTATTTCACCAAGAAGATGCTCTTGTTTTAACAATTCACTGAGTATTGAACAATAATACTCTCAACAGGAGGAGCATGAGGGTTTTCACAGCCAGTGATCTTCCAGTAAGGAAGTATTTTTAATACTTAATTTGCATTTTCCCCTTTCTCCATTTCATCCCATTTCTTGTAATTAGCATTCCCTTGCAGCACCCTACCTGATTCCCCTCCAGTGTTGTCTCTGCCCAAACCATGGCATTGATTTCATGGCTAATCTCTAGTGAGTTACTATGAAATTCTGTTCCAATAAACAGTTAAAGTTAAAAGCTGTCTCATTTATGAAGACTATTAACATTATTCTGTTCTGCCCCAACCCCAACAGAGTTCAAGGCCAGACTGGATAAGGCCTTGAGCAACCCGACCTAGTCACTGATATTCCTGCCTATGGCAGTGGGTGTTGGGACTAGATAATCTTTAGGGTCCCTTCCAACCACCCAACAGTCTATGATTCTATGATTATCTTCTCTATCAAGTCAATTTTGTAGAGTGCTGAGGCTGTAGCACTTCCTTAATATACTTTAATTCTGAAAAAGCATTTTAAAAATTCAGAAACCCTTTTAAATAACAGTTTGTCTTTAATCTGCTTCCCCTAGTTTTGCAGGTCAAATCACATAAGTACATTGTATACACTGCTGAAAATAGAAACTTTAATACATGTTTTTAAAAAAGAATTGTTATTTTCAGTTTGGAAATCCTTCATTGGTAATGTGCCAGTGTAACTGAAAGCAATGGGATTTCATTCAGTCATGAACAAACCATGAACAAATCATCATAATAAATAATGAATAGTGTTTGTGTGCTATACAACTGAATGTAGCTACACGCTTTCTACAGAGGCAGTGTATTCATATCCTGTGGAATAAGGATTTACTTTTCTTTTTCTATAGATTCCTATGGCATCAGAATAGTAACCCTACAGAAAAAACAAACTTCTGTATAGAAAAAGCACAGTGTAGAGCAAGTTCATTTCCAGAATATGAGATAAGGGGAATATGGCAGTTTTGACTGTGAAGCAGCTGTGTGCAGAGCTTCAGTGGGAAGTAGCATTGTTTCCTGGGGAAAAGCCTACTTTATCTTTTGCAAATGAAGAAAATTTCTCATGCATTTGAGACAGGGGTGATGCCTTGCAGAGGCTGACCTGGAACAGAGGCTAGACAGAGTGAAAGGATAAAGGGCAGGTATTTATTGAAAGGCCTTCACAGGGCACACCTTGGGCAGTGCAGGAGTCTCACAGAGACTACGCCCAAGATGGACACAGTCACATGTTTTTGGGACAGATATAAGTTTTGTCCTTTTGCATATCAGAGGTTCATTGTCCAATTACAGCTTCAGGCAGTGGAGTCCCATTCTCTTAGTTTGCTCTCCCTCAGCTCACTTTTGTTTCCATTTCTCGAGGCCTGAAACAGTGAGGTGTCCTTGATTCTCAGGCCTAGAGAGGAATTGTTATGTCTGACAAAAATGGGAAAAGGAGTTGCTAGCACTCTACATGGAGCTCAGAGTTATACACTAAAGAATTGCAGGATTACAAATATATGAAAATATAAAAGCTAAAATCCTAAGGCATCGGGGCATCAAAACACACATTTGAAATGAGGGCCACACTGTGACACTGGAAGAACAAACAGGAAGAGACCTTCCCTAAAACAAATACAAAACAAGACAGTCTTATGAAAACAGAAGAAAATATCAAATGAAGTACTGTGTACAGGCATGAAATTAGAGCACTGAATTGCTTGAATTCACAGCAGAGTTGTAAAAACAAATGGATGGCTTTGAATTTCAGTTCAGGACATCCTAAGGCACAAGTGAGAACATTCTTCACTTTCACCATTGTTTGTATCCTGGCTCTTTAACCATAACGAATGGGCATGCAAAAGAAAGGTTGGGGTTGATAAAAAGAAACAAGTTGATCAGGTTTTCTCTAAACAATGGTATTTCCTCTCTTGCCTGCATGAGAAGAGAGATTGAATTCTCTTTAAAGTTGCCATTGTAAAAATGTGTTTATTTGGATGACCAGGAATAGGTCCAGGAATCGAACTTTTGCTCATGGGCTTTATGTCAGACTTGAAAACCTTCAAATGAGATTTTACACTATAGTTACTAAAAGCACAAAAAACACTTATAGCATGCAGGCCTAAATGTAAAGAAATTAAATTATTTACTGCAAACTGGCAAATCAGTTAGTTCTAACCTGAAAGTAAAGAAGGCTTAAAGAATTAAAGCATTTCCCTGACAAAGGAAATGCCATCAATGAACATCCTAGAGCTGCCTTAATCAGGGGCAGGTGCAATAAAGTCCCCAGGTGCTATTGAGTCAAGGGCAGCTGAAGAAGCTTGATAGAGGAGTGTCTTCAGAACCACGTCCCTGTTACTCCCCTTACCTCAGAGCAGCAGGTGACCTCTGGTTTTGAGGCTCTTAAGTACCTGTAACGAAAGCCAAAAGCATCCTGGAATAGAATTAAGTCAGGGTCTTTTCTCACATGCAACTTGAAATTTCAATTTTTTTTTTTTTTTAAGTTTTAGAGAAAGTTGAAAATTTATTCATGTTCCATGGGGAAGGAACAGCAATGACAGCTAAATCCACCAGGGTTGACAGGTTTTGTGGATGCCACTTACTTAACTGTAGTATGAAAAACTCTTCTGTCAAAAAGCCTATAAATGTTTAAAATCTCTGCAGTTTCTATTTTAAATCCACAAGAAAACTGGAAATAGTCTTACAACTTATACAGAGAATATTAGAAATATATAGGAAACTCATACGTTTCCTGGTTAAATTTTGCTAAACTGATAAGTTCTCAGTGGATTTGGAGTATTTTTTACATACTGGTGTTCACTAAATCCTGGAATAAGTAGTTATCCTTTTTTTTATCTTTTCAGGTCTAAATGGAGATGATTTCTTGGAGTTAGGCCTCCGTAATGGGAGAATAGTGTATACCTACAATCTAGGTTCTGGCACAGCAACGATCATTAGCAAACCACTTGATCTGACACTCAATGTTCATGTCATTCATCTTGGCAGAAATCTCCAGAAAGGCTGGCTGAAGGTAAAAGTAATTCCTTTAGAAGGATATCTTTTAGTTGAAAGTGTTCTTTGTGTTTTTTCACATTTCATATGGAAAATTCTGGGGTTTTTTTGTGCTTCCCTATAAAGCTGGAAGAATTGTCCTCACTAGGAGTTCCTAAATAAAGGCAAATCCCTTTGTTGTAACAAATATTAATGTTTTCTTGAAAGGTGGATGATCAGAAGAATAAAACTGTCACTTCTCCTGGGAGGCTGGTTGGACTCAATGTCTTCAGTCAATTTTATTTAGGAGGCTATCGTGAGTATACTCCAGAACTCCTACCAAAAGGACCCAGATTTAAAAATGGCTTTCAAGGTAAAGATTACACCATTTTCAATTCCTTTTAATACATGCATCAGATTGTATATCTTTCTTTCATAGGCAACTGAAACAATCTCTATCTTATCAAGAAACAAACTAGGATCTACTTGGCTGAATTCCCTGTGGCTTTTTCATTATTTCACTACAATAACTAAGAAACATGATGCAAAAAGAGGCTTTGCTAAATAATTTTAATATTTTCTGTTTCTGCTAAAATGAAAGTTTGCCATTGTAATGTTTTCCATGTAATCTCTTCTTATGTGTCCCTGTTCTACAGCATCACTTCAAAAGGACTTCCTTTCTCTGTAGTAGTTTAGATTCTTCTCCCACTGTAACCGGCAGTACTAGTTTGAGTAATAACTTCCATGCTGAAAACTTCTTTCTGAAAGAAATCTGATTATTTTTTCCTGGCATTATGATCTAGGTCTCTAGACAGAACTTAGCTAATTCCTCTTGCAAATATTTATCTGGCAGCTAATAATTTTTACTGCAAAACTGATATTAGAAGCTTTGTCAATCTGTCTTCAACTCCTACCAGATCAGCAATGAAGCAAAGAACTTGTTCATAACACTTTATTTTTGTTCTTTACTTCCAAAGAAACTATGTGCTTGATGTGTGAAACCTTTCAAATGAAAAGAAAACATTTTTGCAATAGTAAAACAGAGTTTGAGTTCTCAGTTATGAAACTGAGGGTACATTATGAAAGGCCAGCATAGCAATAAAACTCACTTTCGCACACTAAAACACTGCATTTCCATTAAGACCATGTAACTGCTTTATTTCCAGCCATTGCCTCACTTTTTTTTCTTACACTGAAATTTTCTCAAAATCAATTTCATATCCTATAGTCAACTTTTCACTCAGAATGTCATATGAATTAACATCTCATCTGTCTCTGTCTTTTCAGGAAGTATGGATTGTATAGTTATACCTTTCATAGCCTCTTAGCAGCTTGCAAATTGGCATATCATAAAACATAATGTCTGTGTGAGTATTTTAATAGGGGGTCAATTTTCATTTTAACAGGTTCAATATCTGTGAAGTACTTTTGGCTTTTTTATAGGCATGCCAATGTTAGGGGTGACCAACAGGAATCTCTGGTGCTTTACTTTAACCACAAATATTTTGAGTTTGCCAGGTTCCTCATGTTCCAAATGTATTGGAATGAGCCAATTTCTAAAAATTCAGTATGAATAATCTTTAAAAAAACACAAAGTTCATGTACTGATAATTACCATACTATTTATTGATTTTCCTTGCTCTTTGAAAAGAAGTATTACTGCAAAATTTTGGCAAACATGTAGCACATAAACAGTTTTCTCTTTGTCCCTATCATTTAGCGTATTAAGTCTATTATATTTGCTAATTTGTTCCATGCTCCTGTTCCCAGCAGCAGCTTGTCTCTGCTCTCCAGAGCATACTGACTTTCAAGGAATCTACACTTCCTTATGACCAATTTCCTATAATGTTTTTTTATGTTATCAGCATCTCATTTGTTCTTCTAGCTCAGAAATCTCCCCAGTTTCAGCTCTCAGGATCTTCAGGATCAGAAACAAACCTCCATAGATTTTTTCCAGAGTGGGAACCTCAATACCACTAACTGAGAAAAAAATTCTGAACTATTTTACTTCAGCCAATCTACAGCTGTAGGGAACTCATAGAAACTCTGGAAGTGACAGCCAAGATAAATTTATAGTTGATTAAACCACTCAGACTTTTGGAAACCTGCTCTTGGCTGCTTTTAAAGACATGATTTATTAAAACCATTTTGCTTTTAATACCAGAATGTACCTCTCCTTTTGTAAGAAATCACTACTGGATGAAGAAACATTGAGGGCAGCCTTACTGCTGTAGACTAAATGTCCCCAGTGTCAGTGTGCAATAATTTAGGATTTTTACTCTGTACAGCTAGTTTCAGACCGCTTCCTCCCTGACCTGCATGCCTTTAGTACTTGTTCAAGTAATCTCCATAGAGAAGGAGGAAAATTAAAACAAATATGTTTAATAAATTGTTATTTAATAATCAAAAGTTGTGGAATTTTTAATTTAGGAAATGTGTGAATCAGCACCTAGAGATTCTTTTGAAAGGCTGAAGGATGTTTGATGGTACTGTAAGCAATTTGCAAAATTTCATTCTGTCCCTGTGAGAAGCTGAACAAACTGGTAAAGGTGGAACTCAGCTGAAGCAGCCAAGTTCATGTGGACTTTGAGGTTCTTTGTGCTTCATCTGAATTTTAGGCTGTTTGGAGGGTTACAAGAGCCTTTTGTAAATGCGATGGTTTGCTTAAGTGTTCAGCTTTTTTTCATTTCCTTATAACAGTGTAATTAAGGGACCTTGAGAGTTTTCTGAGCATACTGCAGATGCTCTAAAAAGTCAAATGTGAGGTTTAGATAGCTGAAAGTCTTGTGGCCAAAGAGACTCAGCCTGGTCATTAATGGACAATCTGAAATGGGAGTATAAAACCAACTGACTCATATTCAAAGGTCTGCACAACAGCACTATGACTCACTTACATGAAATGATACACAGAATTATTTGGAAAAAGCTGGAAGTTACAGCTGAATTTCCAGCCCTTCCATCTCTGAGAGAGGTAGAGAGAAATCCAGTGTCAGGGACAAAACAAGAGGGAGAGTTCTGATGGTTCGTGCTCCGTACTACCATGACTGCAGGATGCAGTCTCTAGCCATCGACACAATTGATGAAGAGCCAGGGCTTGCATCTAGAAGTAAGTGAGGGGCAGAGAAAGAGGAGCAACTGATTGTTCCTATGGTCCTGTTCCTAAGCAGGACAAAGCATGGCTATATAATTAATCTGTTGTTTGACAGCAAATACTATTAAAAGGAGGAGTAAGTAGGCTAAAGAAATTCTTACCACAAAGCTGAACTGTTGAAGAACCTCTTTCATGCTGAAAGAGCCACCTCTTCACATAAATGATGTTGCAAAGTAAATAAAATTTCAGGTGCTGCAGTCACTTTTTAAAAATACAGCAAGCCCAGAACACAGCTGAGTTCCAAACAAATACAAATTTAGCCTTTCAATCACAGTTTAAGTTCATAATAAGCTAGAATACATTACAAGCCTGCCAGAGTAAAGACTACTTATCTTTATGTTCCTGCACCTCCGATGTCACAGAAGGAAAGTGAGTTCTGAACTAGCTTTTAGTCAGTGTTGTATGATTCATATGAGCCCTCTGTGTCACAGCTTCTAAAAGCCCTGAGTAGTCACTGTGGGAGCCATCTTTTAGACCAACACCCCAACACCCCACTACTCACAAACAGCAAATAAAAACAGGGGGAAAGCAAAGCATTTTAGGATAGGTAGGATTTAAGAAATCTGTAAATTCAGCACTTCATTCAAATAGAAAACATTTTCTCAATGTAGCTATTTCTGTCAGTTCTCTTGCTGCATTTTTAGTACATCTTGAAAATGCCTGCTTTGTGTACTTTTTAGTCAAATTAGCACCAAGTGTTTACAAGCGGGTAAGGGATCCTAGCAAGAAATTATAGAAAAAAATCTTTATGTGATAGGGATGTATCAGAAAAAATAAAGAAAAAGTAAAGCTGAGTAGTGAAGTCATGTGTTTTATAATCTCTCAAGTCCATTGTTGGTGGCTCTTTAGTGGTTTGTGAGCTCTGCTTGACTGGGGTCAAAGCTAGAAAATAAACTGATGTTAAAAAAGGTCAATAATAGAAAGTCCTATGTGTGGTCTAAGAAGTCACAATTCAAAAGATTGCAAACAAAAAGGTAATGTACCATCTATGAGTGTACAGTCTTGGTGTCTCATTTCAGTTTACTTGCATAAAACTGTGATGTTCAGAATCACGCCAAGTTTAACTCACAAAGGCGGGAACTTCGAGTTCCTCTTGCAAACTTGGCTGTGTCAGAAAACCTCTCCATTATTCAGAATAGTTGGCAGCCTCTCATTAAAAGGGGCCCAAAACTGGCAGAGGAAAGGGAATTCAGGTCAGAAAGAAGGCACATGCATCAGCTGATCCCTCTGCAGAAGGTTGTATAGTGCTTGCTACAGCAGGCTCAAATTGCTGCTCTGACTCATTAAATAAAAAATTCAGTTGAACTTAGAAAGCTGGGCCAGAACACTCTTGTACCTATTACATGCTTTGTTTACCAGTGCTCGAGAACTGTCCCTAACCTAGACGGCACGGTTAAACTGTGGTTGGTACAGTTAAACTAGTCATCAACACAAATGCCAGTTTATTTTCCATGATGACCTTAAAGTCCTTGGGGACTCACTGTGCTTTCCATTGTTTACGCAGAGCTCTGGGCTGCTTTTTCTTAGCGCTGCAGCAAGACCCAGGAGAACAGAACATGCTTTATCTGCTGCTGATAAAGAGATGAAACATTAGTTAGGATTTACCAAGCGTAAGGCAGCCTAAAAAAACAACCCTGTAAAAAGCAAAGAAACAATAATACAAAGACTGCAAATAATCATCAAACTAGGTTATTTTAAAATTACTTGTTATGAGTTTCTGAATTAACAGTTATATGTGAGTATAGACAGAGCTACAAAATGTGTGAAATATGGAAATAGTCTAAGACAGCTACTTTTAATAACATCATGAAACTGGTTAAAAGTTATCTTGCTATATATATTACTTATATTTTGTTCAAAAAAAATTATGTGACTGTAAAAAAAAATTACATTGCATATTCATTGGATCTTTCAGATGCAAGTCTTCTTCTTATGCGATTTCAGTGAATCATGCAAAAACTCATGTTAAGTGATGCTTTTAAAATCAATGTAATGATTACTTGCAATCTCCGTATTATATCCTTTCCCTGCTTCTAATATTAAGCAGAACCTCTGGTATGCACTGCTGAACTCTTCTTGCGATTTCAGGCACTGTGGGAATTCACTATGTCTCAGCTAAGGTGTACAAATCAGGTTTAGAAAGGTCTGAGCATTTCCAAATACATTTATGTACTAGTTTAACTAAAGTGGTTTAAAACCTGATTTTTGGTTTGAAATTGTATATATATTTATGTGTAGATCTGGATGACATTTTAAAAGTGCTTAAGGCTACCTTTAAATGTGACTATATGTCACTTGAGTGCTGGGGTGTATTTTGAAAAGTTACTTAGGATTTGATCCAAAAAGTTGTACTGCATGGCATCACCTTCAGTTTTGCAGTATAGCACGTGGATCCATAAGCATGATTCAGAAATACTGATGACTTCAGCTAGACCCATGAGGCTGACCATCCTGCGACACCACCAGGAAGAGCAAAGACTCTCCAAGGGAGCAGTCTCCAGAAAGCTCCTGCTCTGCCTAAGCAGGAGCTGCTGGGAAGTAGCAAGCAGGGAACACCTCTGCTTCACTCTGAAGCTTTTGCTCCTCTTTTCACTTGGGGTACCAATGCATTATGAAATTAAAAGAAAATCAGAGGATAGATCCAGGCACTGGCACTCGATCATCTTTACAAATAAATTATTACAATATTCCCTGACAAATATTTGGTCTGTGACAATTATTGTTTTCCTAAACAAGTCTTTGATGTGTTTAGGGACTTAGAATAATCTTTGGATCATTTACCAGTGGTAGTCTGCATGCAGCTGTACTGTTCTGGAAAGTAATAAAAATTTGATAATAAAATTGTGACCATGCCAGGTCACTTGGCCACACGACCAAGTAACAGGCCCAGAAGTGTTTACCTTACCAGTATGTGTTAATTTTTTAAATTATTTTCTGAGATCAAGGGCCTGAAGGAGCAGCCTACATCAACCTTAAAATGTCATGTGTGACATGATCTGCATGTACCAGAGACTGAAGCATTCACTTGAGAAGGGAAGAATTTGAGTCATTACCTGAAGGGGTCCTTTTCAGCCTATAGAAATTCAAGTCCACATTCCTAGCTTGTATTATATTATTTGGTGCCATCTGGATTCTATTATATTTTTTATAAAGCAGATTTCTTGCTGTCTGTTCTTCTCTTTTTTCCTGGGGTTTTGGGGCTTTGGTTGGTTGGTTGGTTGTTTTTTTTGTGTTTTATCCTTTTTTGGGATTTGTGAGTGTTTTTATCTGATATAGATGCATTCCTTTAAGAGCATGAGTGTGTAAACACAAAATTGCACCTAGTCACTGACTTTATGTTCTGTCTATTCGTTAAGGAATTATTTCTTTTGTTTTACCCACCATTAAATGAAGGACTGCTGATCATCCACTCATTTGCCTGTAGAGAAAATAGCTGTCCTACCTTTATGTCCTGTAGATGGTATGGTTGCCTCTTCACTGAAGATATTCTGGTGGAACCTATTCACTGAGGGCTGATGCTGTTCTGTTGTTCAGTTTGTTTTGACTTTTGCTATCTGTTTTAAACTTAATTTCTTTCTTTTTTTCTTTCTTTCTACTTTTGAGGTTGCATTTTTGATGTTCAAGTTCGCACCAGCCTCAATCAAGGGTTTAAATCACCAGGAACTCCAGAGGGACACCCCAATTCTGGTCGCAGTGTTGGACAATGTAAAGATTCCCCATGCAGTTTAATAAAATGCAGAAATGGTGGGAAGTGCATAGAAACTGGCTCTACTGTTTAGTAAGTATATATGTATCTTTTTTAGGCACAGCATAGACTGTCTCTAGACTGATAACTATGGTAATTTAGTGTGTTCATAACAGAACGAGGCTATAGGAAAGAAAGCTGATGAAAGTTCATTCAGTTAGACAAACACATTAATATTAAGACATTAAAATTATCTTAGGACCATTTTTGAAGAACTTTCTTAAGAAATTCCATGGGCTGGTTCTGCTCCGCTGAAGTCACTGGTATCCAGACTTACTAGGAAATGCATGGGAAGAATTGGATGTGTGACCTTTTTTTAAAACTAAGTGAGCAGCTGGCATAGCAGAGAAGTAGTGAAGAGGAGAGCCTGACTTTGTTAATGTCCAAATGTGGCTGATGGGGCAAAAATAGGTGACTTTTGTTTCCTGGGAATTAATATTTTCCATTAAAAAGCACTTGTGGAGCAAACCACTGACTGCCCAACATCAGAAAGTTCTGAGCCAGTTTAAATCCATAGGAGCTCCAAACATGGTTTGAAGTATGTCAGTTCATCCATAAGCTGCTCACTTGGCTGATCTATGGGATGAGAGGTTGCCCAAAAGACTAGTCTATGGTCTTTCATGCCTCGTCTCTCAGTGTACATGGAGCTGAGTGCCCAAGCTGTATGCACAGAAGGAGGAAGTACATTTGCAGTTCCAAATTGCTGTTGAGTGTCAACACTTCCATTGTAATAAATTTTGTTTTCAAACACTTTGTAACGCAGCTGTAAAACCTTTGCTGACGAGCATTTTTTATTTTAAAAGTATCTGCCAAGATTAATTATACTTGCTTCCCCTTATGTGCTTTCACATGTGTTCATTTATCTCCACATATTTGCATAAATTTTTCAGAAAGAGAAAAGTGCTGATTTAAAACTTGTTAAGATACTGACTGCAAACACTGCAGCAAAGACAGATTAGAATGAGAAAACAGGCTTCACACTCTGGAGCCTCTGTATGATGCTTCTTAAAACAACAAAAACCTGTCCTTCTGTGTGCTGCAAAGAAAAACATTTGCATATTTGTCAAGCTAAAAACAATCTACTAACTCCATACTGGAGAGAGAATTATATGGTAATTGGTTTTACTGCCTGTGACACAAATCTTCACCTGTAAGAAAACTGGTACAAAAAACCTGCTTCTAAAGCTATTAAGCTGTACTGCAATTTGGAAAATTGACCCCAAGATTAGCACACAGATTGCTCCCCATTCCCCTTACGAGTGTATTTATATTCTCTTAAGTACAGTAACTAAGGAAATGCTTTAAAAAACATAATTTGGGATTGTTTTCTGATTGTTGCACTGCTGTATGTCACAACCGTTGCACTTAGCAGGATCCTCCCAGAGCTGTTAAACCCTTGACATTTGATCTTTCTGAGGAACAAGAGAGGATAATGGCCCTCTTTCCCCTTACGAGCATATTAGAGGCAATACAAAACCAAAATTGCAAGACAAAAAAATCATAAACGTGGGCTGAAGCATCCCACTCCCACCCACCCACCTAAATCCTTGCTTCAGCAATTTACTCAGCTGTGCTAAGTCACCTTCATGTCTGTGAGGTGAACCACCACCAGCAGCATCTAGAGCACATTTGGAAAGCAGGTGGCAGGCTAGAATGGCAGCTGGTGACAGGAAAACACTGCAAGCTTGGTATTATAGGCAAAGTTCTTTTTTCTCATTACAATTTGTGTTCCAGATTAGTTTAGGGATTATTCTAAAATTTGTGGGGTGCTGGGGGAAGGGGAGACGTAATTTGTTTTTTCTGAGGTTTGTTTATTTGTTTGCATTTAATTTATAGTGACCTACTGCCGAATTCTATTCCTGTCCCCCTATTTCAGGACAGCTAGGTCTTCACACACTATGTATATGTGCACACATGTACCAGTACTGGTCCCCTTTCCTCTGACAGAAAAAGTGAAGCATTGCCAAAGAGGCATGGATGTAGCTTACATATAATTCCTGCCAAAGTACAGTAGCTGTCAATACTGTCTCAATATATTTTCTCAGAGGGAACTTCTTTCTATTTTCAAATCATCTTTGTTCCTTTGAAGAGCAGAGTCCTTGAGGGAACTGGATTTGTGTTCAAATATTTTCTCTGCTGAAATGAGATCTCTCCAGAGGTTTTGGTTGCTGTTTTGAGCCATTTTTATGTCTTGCTTTCACCACCCTTCCAGAAAGTGTGCAGTGCTGTTAAGCTGTAGATTCAGTTGCTATAGGGATAATGCTTTGTTTTAAATAGAAACAGAAATATGCATCATTAATCTTTACATTCTGGCCAGCAACAGAGCACAACTGCTGTGTTTTAACCAAACAAAGGGGAAGTACTTGAATAATAAAATGAAGAATGTAATTTTCAAGGGACAATAATATCCCCTATTATTTTATTTATGACACAAAATCATAGACAATAGAAAATTACATATAGAAAGATCATCTGTGAGGTGTTATAGCTACTTCTTGTTGGTGAAGTAAGAAAAAAGTGTATCTTGTGTGCTGTTTGAACAGAACATCAGACAAAATGGAGAGGATTCAGTCTGCTAAATGTAAGCACGTAGTGTCACTTCAGACACCCCTGGGTAGACGTTTGGCCATCAGCTGCTGCTTCAGAAGAGTTTGGGACTTGAACAAGTTTTCTGTCATATCTCCAAGCCTCATGTAGATTTCTCAGTACTCTATAGCTTTCAAAGAGCAACAGCATCTCAGGTTTCAGAAATTAAATCATGTGGCAGAGGTGTGCCCCATAAAAGGATCTTCTGTAGTCTCATTATTAGGCCAGATTCAATTAAAATGAATTTGCAGTGCAAGGATAGAATCAATCTGTAACACAAGGACATACTTTCATACTCTGTAAGGGAAAAGAAATTTAGCTGTTGAATTGTTGTGGTTAAAAACAATACAGGTTTCTGTTTTGGGGGGTGAATTTGCTATCTAAAAATTTTCATCCAATTTGCCTTATTTAATAGGACAGTTTTGCAGCATTCCATGGTTCTCTTTGTTTAAATACAGGTGATTCTCTTCTTGTTTTCTTCAGGCTCCATTTTTACCTTCTAGCCTGAAGATAGACTGCTTTTTGTTAATGCTCTAGTTTTCCACTGTGAATTTAAAACCACTCTTATTTAGAGATCTCCTCCCTTGCTCAGCATCTTTCAGTTCCACTACAAAACAAATTCAAGAACTATATCCAGAAATCTCCAGGAGGCTGGGCAGCCTGATGGGCCAATACATGCCAATATGAATTTGAGATGTCTTGCACTATCTGAGATACTCATATGATGTTGAGAAATGTTTCAGTTCCTCCTGGAGAAGTGTTTGGTGGTCAGACAAGATATACTAGAGAGTTTCAGATGTCACTAAACATCTGTCTAATCTCAGTTAGTCTAACTAATTAGATAAATTAATTAAGCTTCTGATCTCCATTGAGTATATGCCCATCTTATATACAGAATCCTAAATTCAGGTGTCAGAATGTGCAGATCTGAACACCTCCTTTTCTGCTATAAGATTACTTTTTTGATTTGACACTACATTTGCATAACTATGGGAAATTCCATATTTGTTAGCATTGAGAATGACATTTTTAAATAATATATTTGCTATATTTAATGGAAGAATGGCTTTTGCTTAATTTAGGATCTAAGTAATCTTTTCAATTCTTCACAAATCCTATAGGATCTTTAGTTATTTCCCTATAAAATTCAAGAAAAGCTTCTAGTTTGATCAGGATTTTGTGTAGTAACACACAGACACACTTCTTACATATTTTATGTGTAAGATTAATTTTCATAATTTTTTTAATGTTGCCTGAATTTTGATTTAAAAAATTGAGTTTTGGTTCATAATCAACAGTGACATACACTTTTCATCCTTGCTTATGTAGAAACTGTGTTATTTGTTTGAGAGCTAATTTTGGCTTTGGTACGGGATTTTGAACCTGAAAAACCATTCTATGAATACTGCATGACACTGTTAAGCATTTGACAAGAAGAAAAAAAGAAAAAAACATAATTAAACCATCGTTGAGCTTCCTAAATACAAATATTTCAGAACTTGAAGTGGTATTTGAATTTCCAAAATTTAAAGTGAATTTCTTTTTCTTCCTGAACTGGCTGACTTTGCCCTGTACTTACTCTGAAGTGTATCCTATTAAGATTCCTTTACAGTACTGGGTTATTCAAGATTATACAGTTTGTTTTCAGACACACTATCAAAGTTGTATTTGAAAGCCTTTCTATCCTTTCCCACCTAAAATTATGCTTTAGAAAAGAAAAATAAAAAGACATTTTGGCAGTTGCTCTTGAGATACTGGTATCTCAAATATAGAAGAATTAATTTAATCCATGTTCTTCAAAAAGCCTGAAAATAGGAAAGTATCTTGCAGTGACATGTTCTCCTAAGACACATAAACTTAGAGTGTCTCCAGGTGAGCTAAATGTGTAGGATCCTATTAGAGTCAATGGAGATCCAGGCCTTTCCAGTTGTCTACACACTGGCATTCTAACGGCACAGGTCCTGGGATGGTTTTCTGGTCTTCATAGGAGCACAGAATAGGAGCACTCCAGAGGAACACAAGTCTTCTGCAGCTCTTCTGTCTCATCTGCTGGCTCACATATCTCTGACACACCATGGACCAGAAGGCAAATATCATTAGTCTGTTTTGAGGCAACAGAATGCAGGACTTTATCATTAGGGTCACACATGTGTTGGTGGGTGGGATGGATAGTGCTCCAGTTCCTGTGACTGTTTCCACTGGATCACCACTGATTAGCATCTGAGCTCAGGCAGTTACTCGGGGATCTCATTGCCCAAACTTGAGCATTCTGTCAGGTCTCTGTCAGAAACTTGTCTCCCTGGCCAGAAGCTGCTTCTCTCATATACCTCTAGGGCAATTGGAAGCCAACTGGGCATCTGATGTAACATAAAATTAACTGTCTTGATCTCAGAATGAATCTCACCTTTTATACCTAAAGAAATACAAGAAGCATCTGGATGATCCAAACCAGCCCAGTCATGCAATTTACTTTTAGGTAGTTCTGCAAGGAGCAGGGAGTTGGACTCAAAGATCCCTATGAGTCCCTTCCAGCTTGAGGTATTTTGTGATTTTAAATGTGTCTTTAAATCCCTGAGAGTCAAGTCACTAGTACAAGCTATTGGGCTCTCCAGGTCTGGAAAAACAAGCAACCAAAATTGAGAAGATATAGAGAAAACTAGACCAGCGTGGCAGGCCATATGATGGAAAATATTTGAAACACTGCCTCTTCCTTTATCTCTGTAAAGATTAGGAAATTTTGGATCTAAACTTCTCAACACCAGTCCAGCTTGCTTAGGTGTGTTAAATAGCCTTCATTTGTTGATAGATCATTGCCACCATAGGCCAGCAAACACTTTCAGGTCTGTGCAAATAATTTTCAATTAATTGAACAACCTGAATTCTGTTAGGTCATAAAAGACAAGAATTAAAAGACATTTAAACAGACATATGCAGACACAAGCCAGGGACAGGGGAAGAACCCTCCTGCATGATGCCCAAGAGCAGCAGTGTCAGCTCCAGCAGCCTCCCCGATGGCACAAGGAAGGGGCATTGCTGCTTGCACTCAGGGAGTTAAATCACTTCCCCTTCTCAGTAGCTTTTATGCATCAAAGCATAACATTTATAGCTGAGGCAGAAAGCATTCTGATGCTGACTTTGATGAATTGAGGTGCTTTTGCAAGGTCCTGTCCTCTTTTCCCCTTCATTCCAAATAGCTGTTTATCACTCTGAAGAGTTTGTTGGCTGTGCTTTGTTTACATGTTGTCTGATCTGAAGGTTTGGTGCAACAGCAGTTTCGCAGGCTCCTCATTATGTTTTATGCAGAAACAGTGGGCTGATTAATGGAGGATATGTAGATCAGTCAATGCCAAGAAAAATTCAAGAGTTTGCACAAAACAAAAAACCAAACAAATATGGACCAATCAAAACCCAGTCAAAATATATGAGTTTTCATTCCTAGCCTTGATACAGAAAACTTCCAGGGAAAAATCCATAAGCGTTTTTATTCTGGGGAATAATTTTTTAATCATAAGGTGATACTAAATGCTAGAATACAAATAGGTCTAATAGATTTAATTTTAACTCTTTAGTAAGGAGGGCATTTTAAACATCAATGCCAAGTGTATTCTGTATTTAACAATTTCTATAGAATTCATACTAATTTTAAATTTATAGGTTAGTGTGACTTATTGGATTTGTTCCCCAGCCTGGATGTAAGAAATGCATAAAGAGTAGCAGACATTAACAAGTTCAGTGATTCAGTCAGTTTAGAAAATTTACTTATGATATAGATTTACTGTCATAGATGCATGAAACCCGGATTGCCACCTCTTTCATGGCCATATCCACTATCCTCTTTTCCATCAAGTGCTTCAACAAACCTGCATCTGGTATGCCCGTTATAAGAATTTACAAAATAGACAATGACTAAGTGAAAGGCAGTTGCTGACAGGCTCCTGTTAGTAGCTAAAATTTGTAACTGTTAGCAATTCTGTTATGCTGGTTTTATTTTTATGACTGTTTTTACTGCTTACCTTTCCCTTTTAATGCCCACTTTAACTCCTCCTGGTTTTTGAAGCCAAGGCCTTTTGGAGTTATTTGTAGAGAAAAACACACATACAAAAGCTACAAGGCTCTTTTTTTTTTTAACAGATGCTAATATTGTAATGTTAATATTTAAAATAAAATATTTCCTATTAAGTACATTTTTCTTTTATAATAAAAGGAACATACCAAAAAGTTAAATTAAGAACTTGGTTACTACCCTTTTCTGTTAACCATTTTGGATCAGGTTATTAAATATAGGTATCCAAGCTTGAAAGTCTTGATTAGATTGCTACTGACATGTTGGTTTCTTTTGCTAATACTGTTCATTCTTTCCTTTCACTTACCCTCCGTAGCTGTGACTGCCTTACTGGATGGAAAGGTGCATTTTGCACAGAAACTGTGTCAGTGTGTGAGCCTGAGCATGATCCTCCACATCTGTGTCAGCAAGGCAGTACCTGTGTGCCACTGCCTAACGGCTACACGTGTCACTGTCCTCTTGGAACGAGTGGTACCTACTGTGAACAAGGTATGTCAAATGCACAGTACACTGTACACACAGCTATGTGGTGTAAAAACACAGCATTTTGCAATATATCAATTACATGTGACATAGAGACACAAAGTACAGAATAGATTTGAGAAAGTGATACTCCTTTCTGTTATAAAAAGTAATTTAAAGCAATTAATTGTTAGATATTGTTTCCTTACTCTGCTTATTTTTAATGCCATTTTTTTCTTACATTTTTTCAAATCATTCAACCAAATTCACAAGCATGATTTGTCAGACACCAAGGGGACAGGAAGTATTGCAGAGCAATGTTATAGTGCTTAGTTCAATTCCTGAGCTCACCATAATGAAGTATGATGGGAAATACACTTGAGATCTCAGTAGTGGTACAGAAGAGGGAAACATCTGGGACCTTATCCAATTTCTCCTGATCCTAATGGAGAGGTTCCATTGTTGACTTCACAAGCTATTGGGTAGGGATGCCCTGATAACAATGACAAAAGATGCAAACATGACTGTAAAAATCTGCAAGTGATTATTCTCCTTGGCTTTCTTTCAACATGTCACCCTCAAAATATGTCCTCAGTTTGCAGGTTCTGCATTTCTTACCCTCATGTAAAGGAATCTTTTATCTGTTTTCTTCTCTGAGAGACTGCACAAATGAATATTCAACAATGTGGATACACAGGTGCCACAAGCTCAGGGATTTTTCTGCAAGTGCCCAAAGTGCCTCTGTGTTTAAGGAGGTGTCATACACTCCACATCCTCTATTCCACAGCTCTTAGATTCATGTTAATTTTGTACAAGTTTATGTTTTCCTATTGAGAAGCTTTCTGTACATCTTTTGGAAAACTCCAGTTACTGTTAAATAGCTGCCTTTCCAAACTGCCTGTCAAGGTCCAGCCTCTCTTGTGTAGGTTTGAAGCACAAAACTGACAAGCTGAACTGCATTTGACCTGATTTGCCATCCTCACCCTATAGATGGATAGTTTTTAAATCCCATTACACGTGGAATTGGCAGGCTCAAATGGAAAAGAATATAGCTTCTGGAAAGTTACTGGTGAATTCCTTATTCCGTGTAAGAATGCGCTTGCTTTATTGCCTCTGCTGCAACAGCTGTTCAAGGCTCTTTATATGAACTTTTCAATTTTGAATTCTCATTTCAAGTGAGGTTTTCAAAAGTAATGCCATCTGGATTCAGGATACTGATCATGAGGACATGTGCTATAAACAAAGCAGGTAATTAATCAGGTAAACACTCCTGTATTCTGGTTCCAGAATACATTTGGATCTTCTTGTGATGACCACATTATCAGTACAAAACTTATATCAGAGCAAGAGAAAATTGTATTTCTTACAGATTGTCTTCCTTTTAGTAATTCTTCACCTGGTAAACACATTAGAGGGTTCCTCTCTGTTTTATTTAAAAGCTTTCCTTTTATGAATAGGTACTATGGATGCTGACCAAACTCTGTGCCCTGTATTTCACCTTACTCTGTGGCAGAATAATGGATTATCATGAGATTTTTCAAAGAGCAGTTTGCACTTTTATTGGATGGCAAATTGCTAAAAAACAGCTGCTTATCAAGATTGAGTATCTCATCTCTGGATTAATGGTGGTTATTGCAGCCAAAAGAAAAAGAGACAGAGAGCAATGAACAGCCCAAGGGACTGGGAGAAAACAAAGGGTAATTAAAGGATGAAGACTAATGAATGTACAAGAAAGAAGGAAAAAAGTGTGAGAAGAAGACAGAAGAGATTTATGAGGCAAAAATAGTGCAGAGTAGAATAACAAAGGGTAAGAACAAACAGGGTTTTTCCAGATAATAGCAACTGGTAAAGACAGTACAACAGTAAGGATTGCACAGGAACAGGTCAGGTGAAGTGAGTATGTGAGGCAATAGGGGTAGAACCACAGTAATAAACAAGAGTACTCTGAACACAGTTATTAAGGGTACTCAGGCATAAATCAGCAATAAACAAGCACTAACTTGTTTGGCAAACACTAAAAATGCTTGAGGTTCTTTATTAACTATGTACATGAGAGATGTGAGATGAAAGCATATGAGCAGGTGAGGACAATGCTGTTCTTAACTGTGGTGGTCCTGCTTAGAGCATCAGCTGAAGCCACCAAGGATGCCAGGACTGTCAGCCCTGAGATAGGGTATATTACGGTTAAGCTTTAGGTGTCAGAGCTCCACTAGCAAGTGTTCAGCATTTGGAAAACTAAGCTAGAAAAAGACTAAACACAGGGAGAGAAAGATCAATTAAAGAACATCGTTTTCATGGCACTTACGAGGCTGAGACTCACAGGGCTTACTCGATTATCTCACAATGATCACTGCTAATATGTAAATATTGAGCAATATTCTCAGGAGGTTGCAGCAAGGTGTGTGTTATTTCGTGTGTTTTAGAGGAAGTAGAAGAAATCAACCCACTTGACAAAGAGAGGGTAGCAGTTTCAACTACTCTGCATTTCCTATAGGCTGTGCACAACCAATTCATATTCAGGAAGTAGTGCAGTGATATTCTGTAGTCTGAAATGCTGAAAGCAAATATTTCATTGTATATTTCAACCTGACAAAGCAAGTACCAGGACTTGCTTTTCTCAGAGAAAGATCAAGAGGTTCAGCAGGTAGACAGCACTCTGGTGACTGACCAATAGAAAGATGCCTGTGAAATTTAAGACCAGTTTTGGGAAGGCAAGCATCCATAATGAGCACTAGGAAAGGAGGACAGGGTTGTAAATTAGATTAGAATGGGCCCAAGAAATAAAGCCTTGTCATAGGCAGAGTAATACACTTGTTCAAGAACAACTTAAAACTCCACTTCTCAGATGCACTGTTATATTAATATTAAAATGCGCCGCCGGCACGCTGGCTGGGCTGAGATGGCAGCAGCTTGGTCCAGGCGTGTCCCACACAAAGGAAGGACGCCCCGGGGCACCTCGGGGCCTCGCTTGCCAGCCTCCCAGCCCGTGCGGTGGAGGGCACGGAGCCCAGCGTGCCCGGGGGGTTTGGATAGCCCAGGCGCGGCCAGAAATGAGTTGGCAGAGGGGGCCGTCGGCCGGTGATCCAAGGGTTTATTGTAGAAGCACCCTCAAATGGTCCGGAAGCCGAAGAGAGCAAGGCACAGTAATCAGGGCTTCATAAGGATGCAGGGAAAGGGGCGGGGTGACACCACAGGGACCCATAGGAAGAGGAGAAGGGTGGGACAGGTCAGGACACCTTCCCTTAGGGGACACAAGAAGTGTCTGTCAACTGTAGACAGAACCACCCCTCAGGAATCCTAGGAAACCAAAGGTAGAAGCCATCTTCACAGAATGGGGGTTTCACTCCTTGGTACCAGCCCACCAAACCTCTGTTTCTGGGCTCTGTGGCCCCCCGGTTGGTTCCTTCACCACAACACACTGTGTTGTCCAAATCCATTAACACTCATAAAATAGGATGCTTCTTCAAGAGTGTTAGGTTTTGAAAGGTAACACTGATGTAAACAAACAAAAATATTATTAATTTACACTTCCAGAAACAAAAGTGATTGTAATGAAATGGGAAGGAAACAGAATATTTATGGAGAAGTCTTTTTTACTTGGTGTTAACACTGCCATTTGGACTCAAACGACTTCCAAGACTGTTTGTGACACATGAAGCAGCAAATAATGCTGTTCCACTGGTCTGAAAAGGTCACAGCTGTGACAGTAACACAGCAAAGCCAGCCAGCTCCTGAAGTGGAGCAACCAAACATTGCCATGATCTGGCACGGTGTCAATTCTTAGTTAGCACTCTCATAACCACAAGGATTAGGAATATGAAGAAGTAGTTTATCTAGGGGTTTTTTTAAAGTAGTCATGTTTTCCATGACACCAAAACATGATGTTAATGAAATCTTTTGTTCATTTGACGTAAAGTTTGCAACTGGAGTACCAGACAATTCTAGCTTGTCTTCTGATTAAGAAGTGAAGCTTCAGCCTGCAGCAGCATATAATTTAGTTATTTCAACAACACACAATATTCAAAACCAACAAGACTTTCCAGTAATTTGTCTGGGGAGTCTCCTGCATGGCTTTGCACACCGAATTCCAGCATATTCCATTAGTGCCAATGAATACCTATGTAATTAGATCTCTCAAAGGGTTTCTGAAGAGAGAGAAGTCTCTAAGGACCTGGTTTTTTCAGTTCCCTTGCAAGTATATAGTAAACCTGTTGGTTTCACTGTGATTATTACTGTGAGAAACAGTGGGCAAGATCAAATGCCAAGGATGGTTCTTCCTGAGAAAGAAGGAACAGTGTAAAAACCCTTTTGCTGCAGGTAGTTTAATTATACAGGACATTATTACATATGTGAATACAATATCTTTTACATAAATAGTAATTATTAAGAGATGTGAACATTAAAATTACAGACATTATCCATAACTACTGTCTGCAATTATATTCTAATCTCCACTAAATTCTATTTTAGCACCTTATTCCTCTCATAAGAACTTTGTGCCTGTGTGAGGCCAGTAATCCTGTCTCCAGCAGTGGCCAATAATGGAGGTTTAGAGAAAAAATGAGCACAGCAACTATATACAACATCTCCCTGAAGCATTCTTTTAGCATCTAAACAGTTACAGCTTACCTTTTTTTTTTTCTTGCCATTTATCTTAATGGATTAAATCAAGTCTCTAATCTAGTCATAAACAGTATCACCAAAGGCAATGAAAAACTTGAACAAAAATAAATTTTAAGTCAATAAACTTCCTCTGACATTCCATTACACATTGAGATATATTTACACAAAAGACAGAGTTTCTATTGGTACTAAACATATTATTTCTCAGATAACTGTGTAGAGGAAGGAAGAAGACCTGCAGTTTCAGATTAGCTAATTGTGAGATAACAGAGACTGATAATGTTCTTATTTAAGGGGACAGCAATGTAATATCTGAAAGATTCTATAGATGGCACTATTGGAGAACACTTGCCAGCAGTGAAAATAAACAGGGTTTTCATCACAGTATTTCTACGATTTTTAAATTATTCAGTAATTTTCTTTAGCAGGAACAGTTTGTGCCACATACATTCATAAAATCTATTACGATAATTTTTCTTAACTTCGAGGCATGATAACAAGAATGCTACTGCCTTTTTCACAAAGAAACAAGTTAAAAAATAGATTTGTTCAACTCTATATTAATAGCTACAAATACTGCCTGTCAATGTACAGCTCTTGAAGAACTGAAAGAAAACATAAAGAGCTTTCATTGTTCCGTCCTTGGTTTAACGAGATACTTGTCAAGCAATAAAGCCATTTCCTTGATAAACAAAGGGCAAGCAACTTCCCTGGCCATGTTTATTCAGCTCAAGTCAATTTTCTAGATATTATTTTGATGTCAAATTCCATTATTCTGATATAAAAGTACAGCAAATTTTTGAAAATACCTGACAAACTGACAGAAAAAAACCCCTCTGACTATTGAAATAATTTTTACTATAAATATCTTTTACTCTACAGATAGTATAGAATGTTACTTGACATATTTTGACTACTATTGTAAGACAAATTAATTCACAGTATGATTTAGTTCAACTTTTACATGACAAGATACTTTATATACACAGTCAAGCACACATACATGTACACATATATTGAGTTTACCTGAAAATGCAGTTAGACTCGCACAGTCTATTTCATAGTTATCATTTGGAACCTTTTGTTTCTATGTTTAACCATAAGGATAATTTGTTATTGAGTCACAGTGACTATTGTCACTATTGTCTTTTAGTCATTTAAGCAATGCCAATCCCATCAAGCTTTGTTTCCAGTGATATTTTTTGAAAAACTGTGGCAACATGAGAAAATCTTTAAATAGTAGCCACACCATTCATGTCCCATAAGGATAAAATGTGTTGTATAAATTTTACCTGAAAAGCAATCTAAGTTTTCAGGTTTATCATTAACAGTCCAGTAAACTTAATATTCATGGCAGGCACAAGAGAGCATGCATTTGTAATATTTATCTGTATAATTTAAAACTCCAAGTAGAAGAAAATGAGTTACCTACTCAAATACATCATATATAAATCCAAGTGGAAGTCATGTATGATAAAATGAAGGAGATGATAATTCCCTCCACACCAAGTCAGTCATGTCATCATGGGATGTGATGTCCCAATAAAAATTCAGTCATCTACTTACCATTCCCTCCAGTCACCCAACTAAGTAAGAACAAGATCCAGCCAGCTAACTAGCACTTAGCAGGATAACTCTGAAATTACTTAGACTTCTTTGATGAGCATGAATGATATGCCGGAAATGTGCTTGCCACCTTACTTTGTGAAGGTGTTCAGAGTTAGGTAGGTAGGTAGGTAGTTAATGGTGGGAACTGGTTTTAAAGGAAAAGAACCTAGATTTAAGTGTCTAAATGTGAGTTCAATATGCAAGTTCCTATCATGAATTTAAAGTTTTGAGAGTGTTTCTCAGCCTGTAGGGATGGGGCTTTGCTGAGGAGCCCCAGCAGGAGTTTCCTCCTTCATTGCTTCAGGAGCAGCCTTAATACCCCACGGTCCTGTGCTGAGCTATGCTGTAGCAGCATCAAGATCCACTTGATCTGGACCTTGACTCACAGACTGATTTGCAGGCTTGACCTTAACACTTGCCTCATCACTGTGGAACTGATGTTTCACTTGCCCTAGCTCAGTTATCAGGCGTGGGGAGGCTTGATCAGGCTTCACCAAGTTGAAAAAGAGAGTCAGACATGGCTTTTTCTGTATCTTTTGTAATTAGGTCCTTGGTCCTTTGTGCAGTGACTCACATTTCCTTTCCCCTACTTGTTGGAGGCTGGAACAGATTGCCCGGAGAGGCTGCAGAGTCTCCATCACTGGAGATATTCAAGAACAGTCTGGACACGATCCTGTGCTATGGGCTCTAGGATGACCCTGCTTGAGCAGGGAGGTTGGACCGGGTGATCCACTGTAGTCCCTTCCAGCCATGCTGTGATTCTGTGTAGCATCATCAGATACTTGAATGCAACTTAGAAAACTGAGCCACTAATCTGATACAGAAGTATTTGTTTGAATGCCTGTTGTACTTAGAATGCGCCCCACAGTGCTAAGCTTTTTAGTGAGTAATGCAGTAGTTACACAGCACAGGTTCTACCAATTTAGCTTATAGGTTCAGCAAAGGCATCCATTTACCTTATTTGTTTTAGCAAAGAGTCTCTCAGGAGTAAGCATACATAACACGGGTGTTGTCTTGTGCAAGTTTAGCTGAACTTCTTATTTTCTTATCTTAGGTGAAAAAAAGTTTGCTGCCAAGAAAACAGCATTAGAGGGCCTCAGCCTCCAAAGTGTTAGTTTTGTATATGCCTGCCATAAAAGCAAATTGAAAAGCTTAAATTGTCATATTCTTCACCTGAAAAGTTTCTCTATAGAAGCAATTTTGCAAAAATGAAATTTCATACTGCTCACCTCTGTGCGCTGTGGTAGAGTGAATGCATTCTGGTTTGGGATATGGGTACACATATGGGTTCCACACACCTGTCAAGTCAGATTTTTTCCATGCATATAATCAGGACTTGCAGGATCTACAGATCATTTACAAGAAAATTGTAAGTCATTCTAGTACTTCCTATAGTTACTCCTGCTGCATTGTGTCAAAGTATGTTACTTTCTGACACTTGTAAGATACATTTATTGGGAATGAGCCTACTTTTTAAGGATAATGAACGTAAAACATTTGCATCTTAGAAGTTTCAGAATGAAGTATATTAAATAAAGTATTGTATTTGATATCTAGAAATCAGGATAATACCTCCTTACTAAAGAATTCTGACATCTGTTGCTGAAGCTGTGGGTCTTATTTTTTAGTACTCTATCTGTAATATGAAACCATAGATTTAATTCTTTCTCTGAGTGATACTATAAAATCACCTTTTATCCTTGTTCTCTTTCTCTGCTTCAAGGCTTTTTATCATAGCAATCTTCCTTTCATATCCATGCCAATGACAAGCAATGTAGCATGGCATTTCAACCCTGCTGATTTTGCTCTCACACTAGTCATTGTCCAGGCTTCCTCCATAAGCAGCAAAGAATTAACTACATGGACAAAGTGAAACTGAATCTGCCAGAGAGACTTTCAGATACCTCGTTATACACTTTGCCTAAGGCGACCTTTTAAGCAGCAGCATATTTTCATGTAAGATTGACCACTGTGGCACAGTTCCTTCACATGTAAGTCTCACTGTGTAAAAATCTGCTAAGAGGAGACTGACTTACAAATGATGCGTGAAGAAAAAATGTCTAGGTACAAAATGAATTATTATTGCTGATTGATTTTTAAATATTAAGACATCAGTATAGGTATTTTAACTACTAATGGAGATCCTTGTCTTACCTACTGAAAAAAAAATCCATATGGAATAATAAGTATTACTCTGTCTTTTGTACCTGATAGTGTTTATAAGTTTTAGTGATGTAAAGTACGTAACTAAATCTGTTTAACAAGTTTTATTACTATTTATCTTTCAGGGTAATTGCTATTCTAAAAACTACTTTTATTTCTGTCAATTTTTAAGTATATATGCCAGGAACTTCATACTTTTGACATTATGTAATTTATTACTACAGACGCTGCCTAGCCTTGATAGGATGCGTAACAGCTATTATGATATTTAGGATGGGAGTGATTTGAGAATATATACATAAATTGAACAACAGCTCATCTAAAGCCTAATTCTAATCATTCAAGCATTTAAGTCCATTATAATTTATATTCCAGTGATTGAAACTTACTTTTTAGACTTACTGAGATTTTGTGCCATCAACTCCATGTACCTTCCTCAGAAGTATTATTTCTAATCTACCGGGGGGAATAAATAAAAAGGTCAGCTGTGCAGTTACTGCCCATTCAAGCGGCATCCTCAGGTCAGGTTATGCTGATAACAGGTGAGAGATCTGGATCCTCTATAGTGATGCATCCGCCTGACGGACACTGTCCAGCAGGGACACCTTGAACCTTAGTCTGAGGGAGGTGGTGTGACAAATGGACAAATCACAAGAGCTTGCAGCATGCTGGCTGTATTCCAGCCTAATAAATCTGTGATAGGCAGTACAAGGTGCAGCTGGGTGGTGACTGGGTTCACCAGCAGAAAACTTGAGTGTGGAAAGATAGCAAAAGGTATCTCAGAATGCACTTCAAGGACACCCTGAAGATACGTTTGACTGAGAGCAAGTTACTATAAAACTACGAAATTGGGAGCACCAAAAGGAGGAAAGATGTTGGCCTCTTAGAAGGGAAACAGCACAGCTTCAGCTGGGAAACTGAGAAGGGAACTCAGGCATTTAAAAATGCTGTTTAACTAAATAGTAAAAAGGGGTTATCATCCACAGGTTTAAATACACCCTGCACATCTAAGTAGCTTGATTTATTCCAGTGAACCCACAAATACAGTAAACTAACAACTACATGATAATGAATTAACTAATAACTAACATGATTAGAGAGATTATTTACAAGAGCATGTAGTTACAGGACAAGGGGGAATGGCTTCAAGCTGAAAGAGAGTAGGTTGAGATTAGATATTAGGAAAAAAATCTTTGAGACTGGTGAGGCACTGGAACAGGTTGCCCAGAGAAGTTGTGGATGCCCCACCTCTGGAAGTGTTCAAAGCCCTGTTGGATGGAGCCCTGAGCAAGCTGATCTGGTGGAAGGTGTCCCTGACCATAGCAGGGGAGTTGGACCTAGATGATCCTTAAGGTCCCTTCCAAGCCAACCCACCCTGTGATTCTTTGATTCTATGATAATTATATCTCAACTATGCAATGTTATTACAGCGGGAAAAACTGGAAATTGTATCAAGTCACATAAACAGTATAGAAAAGTATAATAATTTATCAGTCAGCTGAAGGCAGTTGAACCAGCCTGATTTTGAACGGGTATATGAAAAATCAGCACTGAGAGAAGAGGTAAGACAGAATTATTAAGTTGTGTATAGCTCAAAAGTGTACATTGTATCTTCACTGTAATTGCGTGAATGTTCTCTTTCACTGTAAGATAGGATGATTTGAATCATCAAACATCTCAGTATGATTATCCCAAAAACAAATTTCAGCAACAATTAATGAACACTTCCCACTTAAAAAGCACATTCTTACGACACATAAAGCAGCTCATTACAAATCCTCCACTAGGATTTTCATCTGTATGGTGAGGAAATAAATGTTTATTTTGACTCCTGCAACAGTATTTTGCATTTCAATTTTTAAACAATGTGAAATTTACACTTATATTTATTTGAAAATGAACACTAACAAGATCACATTTATTTTGCATTAGAACTGCAGCCTTGATTGTTGATGAAAATAAGGCACCCAGAAGACAATGGCAGTGATTTGCTATTATCTAAGCTTTATTTTGTATCTAGGTTATTTTTATTTTATGAAAAGGGAAGAATTTGAAGTATTATGTACAGCATTTTCGTACTATGCAAAATAACTGGTTCCATAATAATGCAGTCCTCTTAAAATATCTTTCAGAAGATATTTCCTCTTGTATTTTTCAGATATTTCCATCAGTGATCCATCCTTCAGAAATAATGAATCATCATGGATGTCATTTGCACCCTTTTATATCCGGCATAAGACCCATATTAAACTGCAGTTCCAGCCTCTCTCTCCAGATGGGATCCTGTTCTACACTGCACAGCACTTGAGTACGCAGTCAGGTAAGGGGATTCCAGCTTGCTGCTATCATACAGCCAGGTACTTTTGTGAAACAGAAAGGGAGTACGCTGAAGTGATTCAGGCATTCAGTCTCTGTAACTCATTGCCCACGGAGGTTGGGTTTTATCATGGAATCATAGAATGTTAGGGGATGGGAAGGGACCTTAAAAATCATCTAGTCCCAAGTCCCCTGCCATGGGCAAGGACACTTGCCACTAGACCAGGTTGCTCAAGGCCTTATCCAGCCTGGCCTTGAACACTGCCAGGCATGGGGCATTCACAGCCTCCCTGCGCAACCTCTTCCAGTGTCTCATTACCCTCACAGTAAAATAGGTCTTCCTAATAGCGAACCTAAATTTCCTCTCTTTCAATTTGTACCCGCTACTCATTGTCATGTAGTTTCTGTAGTTGCCTTCCTTGTAGCCCTCTCCAGATCCTAGAAGGTTGCTGTAAGGTCCCTACACAGCCTTCTCCAGGCTGAACAGCCCTAATTTTCTCAGCCTGTCTTTGTAGGGGACGTGCTCCAGTCCTCTTATCAACGTTATGGCCTTGCTCTGGACTTGCTCCAATAGTTCCATGTCCTTCTTATGTTAGGGACACCAGAACTGTATTGTACAGTTATTCTGAACTGTGAATAACCAAGTTCATAAGAAAAAAACATGCAAAATCAAAGTTCTTAGGTTAGTCCAAAGCCAGCAAGTACTTAATGAACTTATTTAATGGTTCAGGAAAGCACTTACCCCTGAAAGTGACCACAGCCAGCTTTTTAGAAGCTACACTAAGATTCTCAGTTTGGGGGGCTGGCCCAGTGTTTTAAATGATGAAAACCAAAGGAATATAAAAACTGATCAAACAAGTTACGTGAAAGTGAGCAGAGCGAATGAGACTTCTCAGAAGTGTAGCTTTTTATCATATAATGTTCAAAAGTGTGCTGATGCAGCATGTAAAACATGCAAGTTCTGCATTTCCCAGATATGCAGAGTGATAAATAAATCTAAATAAAATATTTATAGAATATTAACATTCCTAAAACTTCATGTAAAGAAAACATACTTTGATAGTGTAAGTACATTTTAAAATTTAGTCTTTAAGGTGTACATTTTTTGTAATTACTTTATTAACATACTCAATTGCATTTACATGGTGACTTGCACATTTTTAAACAGAAGCATTGTGTCATTCATAACATCATCTTAGAGCAAATTTTCCACTTGTATTGAGCAGTAGGTTGTGCAAAAATGACGTTTTATATGACAAAAAAAATTTAACTATTGATCATGTATTTTTACATTCCTTTGTCCAAAGTCTAAAGCTCTAAGATATTTCAATAAACATACTCAGCCACAAATTCATATAAACACACACATGCCCAATGTACCAGCAACTTACTGTGTACACAAATGTTTCAACAGGTTGATAATGCATCCTACAGTGCTGGCACCTCCTGTTTGCCTTATTCTAATTGCAACCACATACAGAGAAGAAGCTTCAAAGCAAAATATATGGAGCATCTGTAATAAAAATACATGTATTAGCTAAGAGCTCTGTCTTCTACAATGAATCTTTTATAGTTCTATCACTTACAGGCCAAATTCTGAGATTCCTGGTGAATAGTTCTCTCCTGCATAAACTAAAGCATTACATGGGCCATGAAAAATAGAAGAGAGAAAAAAAGGATCTCTCTCAAAAAGAATAGTCAGAGGTCATGGAAGCAGCTAGCATATAATGAAATTAAATACCTCTTTGGAAGTATCTAAGAGAGTGCTAAGCATGTTTAACTTGGGCCAGGAGTGGTGTAGCCTGAGCATGCCCTCATTCTATTGCTGTTCCTGAATATTTAGTTTGCAAAGAAAGGAATATTTTCATTCAATCACTTTCTAGAATCATAGCAATTGCATCTCAAAATAAAATTCCTCTTATATAGAGTAATTTATTTACAAATTTCTTACTTCCACTTTCACTGTCCTCAAGTTTTGACAGATTTAGGAAAAGCTAATCATCTGGATTTTTATATTTGCCTTCATATAATCCTGTGAAATCCAGGCAGAATTAGACTGATGAAAGGCTCAGAAGTATTCTTAGCAGCCAGCAGATGAGATAGAGCTTTCTGTTGAGGATTAGTTTAGAAAGCACTTCAAATAAAGATTTTTCTTCTACACAGTTATGTAAGATTTAATAAATTCTTTGCTGAAATCAAGGGATTTTGTTTCTAAAAGTCCTTTTTAATAGGACATAATTAGAAAATTTTTTCCTCACTAGGCAATGCTGGTTTTTTTAAAAGAAATGAGCTGACTATGCAGTTAATTTAGCAATACTGAGTAGCACAGTTATGTATCAGCTTGGTTTGTCACCCATGTAAACATTACACTGGGACTTTTCCTTCAGGGGCATGTCCCACCAAATAATCCCCCATCATTAAAAATAAAATCAAATCTTTAGTAGGGGAAGAAAAAAACATGGGACTTCTGTTGAAACATTTTCTTCCAGCCTTGTTCTTTCCAAAGAACATTACAGAACTTTCTAGAAAGGGCAAGTCTCCTTACTTTAAAGTTGATCTGCTGTTGGAGCTTATATTCCTCTAAAAATATCGCTACTCCAGTGCAGACATTTTAAAACCTCACAAATTGGCATAAAACAGAAAATATCCTGTGAATCTGTTAGTGTAATTTCCTATAATTGCCAGTCATCCATTTTGTTGTTTTGTCAACTCTTTCTGAATGTGCATCATGACTTTAAGCATGGTACTACCGATTTCTGCAGGCCCTAAGAAAATAATTTCCAAAGTTTGGCAAAATTTATGTGGCTAGCAATATTAATAGTAAGATGGGGATAAAACCCGACCCAACAAGTGAGTTGACTTCAGAAACCTGAAGACAGAATGACAAGGGGACTTTCTTCCCCTCTTTGACTACTTGCTCTAGGCACTGTTTCTGGGCAAGGTCTCTGCGAACATTACAGAACCCATGTGGAGTCCAGCACACTGTCTGTAGAAGGCCAGCTCACTTCACATATTCTCAAGGGCAGTGTATCCTATTTTTACCAACAAAAGCATGAGACTCCTACTGATTAAACAGCCTTTAATTCAGATAGGGCTTGCTGGATGCCCACCAAGTGCTTGAACAATATATATAATTCAGTCCATTCACACAGCAACCATTCTATATACTTGGAGGCCTTGGCACTCTGGGTAAAAGGCAGTTTAAAAGGAGCCTTGCTTTTTTGTTGAGTCATAGCATTACTGAAGCTCTACATTTGTTAGCAAAAGTGGAATATGCCATAGCCTGCCTGCATTATTCCGGAGTTCAGGCCAGGGTGATGGAAAGGTATGCTCCCCAAAGAGATGAGAATGAACAGTCATGCTAGGTGACTAAGAATGAAGTCAGGTTAATAAACAGAATGAGACGACTCATGCTAAATTTAACACTCAACATTTGCAACAGCAGTTCTCTGTCTCTCTTTAGCCAGATTATGTTACCTACCTGGTCTGAAAAGCCTAAAAACTTTAACTACTGATATTTTAAGGCATTTCAGTTTATAAATCTATAACATGAAAATAAGAGAATTCCAGTACAAGTGCATGCTGTCTGCATGATTTTCTAAAACATTGCTTATGATGAAAACTGAATCATGGAACTGGACTAAAATCTTTTGGAAATATTCAGAATTTCTAAATACCTAAAAAGCAGGAGTATTGTTTTCCTAATCAGAAAGAAACTGATTATCCACCCACTTTAAAAACAAGAACTTGAGTGGTTAAGTCTTTTCTCTTTGCAGCCATATTTCCTTAGCTGACAGGGACATAATTTCTGCTTTGTTACTAGTTTTGGAATAATTTTTATGGACTAAATCAGCAGTGTAGGAAGCAGAACTGCCAGCCAGCTGTGTGACAGAACAGACATTCCCATTGTCTTGAAATCTGTTGCATATGAAGTGTTATTGTTACCCATTTGCCACTGGCAAGCAAACAAAAAATGTTTGGCAAATTGAGGCTTCTCAAGGAAGGTTGCTCTTTCCAGCTGCCAAAATGTGCCAGGGTGAGAGTGGTGACTAAAGGAAGCACAGTAAGTTTCTTCACAAAGAAGAAATGCGTTTTGGAAAGGTGAGGCTGAATAGTCTAACCTACAAATAGGTAACTGCCCACCCCTTGTAGATGCATGATGCACTGTCTGCAGGGTTGCTCTGGATCCCAAGTATGCCCTTCCAGCTATGGGATGGTGCTCCAAACTGAAGCTGGACTCTACCTATTGACACACTGATTTTTAACATGGTTTGAGAAATATACAGGCTTGACTCGAAACCAGTTTTAGTCTTTCATGAGCTGTGAGATGGAACTCCACACATGGAGCAGAATAAATTATAATAATCCATGAAAGCATATCCATGGATAGCTCCTTTAAGTGTGCATTAGGAGCACTAGGTATGGTCATCCCTAGGTAAAAGATCAAGTTACAACAGCTGCAACATACCCTGCCAGCCAGCTGGTACCTGGTACCAACATGCACACACTCAGACAAGGGCAAAGACAAGATTAAGGTTAACAAACTTAAAGGAAGTTTCAACCATGTTGACATATTACCAGCTAGCAGTTAACAGCAGAAGTTGCAGAGGGTGGGAATAAGGCTCATCTCTTCTCTTTTCTTCGTTCCCTCATTCTACCCCTTTATAGCCCTTCCTTTTCTTCCCTGTTTTCTCTCCTTGGTCTTGGGCCTTATTCTGGCTACTGGAAATGCTCAGGAGGCATGTGAAGGACAGCTACTGGTCAGTTAGGTTTCCTCTCAGGTGGACACCACAGTGCATCACCTTCCTTGGCCACAGATTGTAGCCATTCAGTTGGAGGCTGATAGGGCTATTTCAGCCCCTTCTAGGCAAGAAAAGTTCTGCTCCTGGAGGAACACGTAATGGGTGACAGTGTAAGAGGATGTGATTTAGGTCCATGGAAAATTGTACAGGAGAGCAGGATGAGAGGAAAAGTGTGAAGAATAGAATGATGAAAAAAAAGAATGAAAGCAATGAGAACTCAGCTCAGCAAGGCAGGAAGGAGCAGTGAGCAGATACCTCTTGGAGTTGTGATAGTTACAGAATGCATCATGCCAATACAAGGCAGTAATACTGCTTGAGACACAGGCAATTCATTGTGGTGGCTTAACAAGGTCAGTTTAGACTGAAGATGAGCACATAGAACCTGTAATAAGAGGTTTCATTAACTGAGAATGATTCCCATGAATGTTACTGCTTATGAGGATAAAAGACTCAAATGCTTGCTCTGCCACCAAGATGGTGCCAATGATCGATAACAACTTCTGAAAAAATTGGTGGAAGGAGAGTGGAGGAAATGCTACTCAGTACCACAGTGATCGAAACTGGCTTTCTGGGCTTGAGCTAAAGGGCAGAAGGGTGACGTAAAACCAACAGAAGGCACAGACTGCAATCATACATCCGGAGGTGCAGTCTCAGGGCTCTGAAACAACCAAAGGAACCAAGACAGTAGATGTTCAGTAACCAGGAAACCACAGTGTAGGGCTCCTGGGACCCTTAAGCTGCAGAAGCTGCTGTGAAGCACAGAGCTCACCAAAGCCTCTGTCCCCAGCTTAGCATAGAGGCTTCTGCTCAGTAACACAAGATGAGACAAAAGACAAGCAACATATGGCTTAAAGGAATCTAAACCTTCAGTAGTTCCAGGAACTAATCAGTGAGGTTTGAGCACACTGGGAGCCTTCAGAGACACTTGCATCTCTGTATCACTGGGACTATGATAATAGCAGCAAAAAAGCGAACACCACTGACTACAAGACTGCACTCGCTACTTCAAAAGTTAAAAAGTATGTTCTGGAAGCTCCTTTGGCCATACAAACTACTGGGAAATCTTTCTTAATTCGCAGTGGAGTGTAGGAAAAACCTCAGGTAGTCTTTCAACAGGTAATAAAGGCCTTGCCTTACACACACACACCAGGGCACAAGGGTAGACTTAACTCACTGTGGAGAAGAGATCTTGAAACAGAAACGTTAAAAATACCATCCAGGATGATGGCCCAGTTCACAGTTTGTCAGCCTGAGACCCTCTGACATTGTGTTCAGGCCTCCTAGGAAATACATCCGTATTAGGCATATTTGGTAGTGTAGGCAGTAAATGCAAAGATCTTTGCCCTATACAGCTGTGTAAACTCAGTATTATCACATTTTTTACTCTGGTGATGCTTCTGGCCTGAACAGGACATCTCCAAATAGAGTGCAATATTCCTAGAATGCATTTCCAACTGTACTAAGTTTTGACAAATTATGATGTACATGAGTTTCCTATGGTAACAAAGAAACATGGAGAGTTAATACTGCTTGAGCATGATCTCCTCTTTGGATGGGGGTATACAGACACATCTGCATGTCCAGACAGAGACTGAACTTGAAAGGGCATTGGCACCGTTCGGAAGAATTTAAAATTTGACTATATGTCTGTAACCAATTTGTTGAAGAGACTTACTTATTCATAGTAGTAGCAAGCTGAAAAATTTTGCGATGCACTCAGAATTCATCATAAGAAGTCATATAAGAAGATACTACTACAAATGATCCAGATCTCACAGTAGCAGTTGGATGTACTTTTAGGAGACTTTTCATTATCTCCCAGTTTTGGGAACTGACTGCTCAAGACACAAGGCTGACTAGCCTTTTGGGAATTCTGACATCTGGTATGGGACCAAGTGAGACTTGTGCACGTAATAAAAACATGAAAATAAAGTTATGAAGAAAAATTCACACCTTCCTTGGAGTTCTGGCTTCTAATATGGAATAGAAACAATCCACTCTGAGGCAGAGCAACTTTGATGTTCAGTCACTTGGTAAAAACCCTAAACTAGGATTTGCAGGTAGAAGCGCTGTTTTATCTCCAGAACAGGTCCTTCCTTAAGGCAATACCTGCTACAAAATTCCCTTCCCTTGAGAAGAAAACAATGTTTTAGCATTTGGGCTATAAAAAAACACTTTCTGTTTCACTGAAACAGGGAACATGACAGGGGCAGGAAGGTGCATCAGAACAGAACTGAATGTTGTTAATAATTTTGTTCAACACCCAGGGTCTTGACACGTTGCAGTTTCAAGGCCCAGCTAAGCTACAATAGCCTACTTCTAAAGAAGATTCTACCTTACTGACACAGACTGCCTTACAGCTCCTTGCATCCAACAGGTTGGGCAAAGACTTGCATGCACGTAGAAGAACAACTGTGAGTGCCTACCACAGAAGTCTCTGCTTTTTTTGTGACACCACTGATGGAGATAAATAGCCCATATTAGATGAGATGCTAATCTGAAAAGCCAGAAGTAAAGTTGTGTGTCCTGTGCATAGGTCGTATTTTCAAGAAGGTAGGGACCAGTTATACAGTCTAGTGCTGGAAAAAACTAAGGATGTCAATCTCCTTCATGCTTAACAAAAGCAAACTTCCTCAGAAAGGTCTCTGGCCACAGGTTCTATGAGACAGGTCTGATCAATGATGAAACTGAAATAGTGAAAAAAACACCCTGCTCCATGGTCTCCTATACCGAGACTGCTGAGAAAATCAGTGGCAAGAATGCCATTTGTTTAAACTGGTGATACAATTCCTATTATGACTTTGGCCTGCACAGGCTCCAGCTGTGCAACCTGGCCCTCAGAGACAGGGCAGATGGAGATCCCTTGCTGAAAATGTTACTGGTTGCTAAAGTGAAAAGGATCAAAGACAAGCCCATCATTTGCCTTCACTTTAAGAGGAAGTTTATTGGAAGTTTCTTGGACACTGAACACACAGCACTTTACATGACAGTCCTAAGTTGTTTTCAGGCAGTTGTCCCTAGTAGTACGTATGATATAATAAACTTCATAGAGAAACACTGACCGCACCCTAGGATCAACTTTCAGATCCTAAAATTTATCTCAGCACTTGGTCGTTCTTGCCAACGACTAAAATGGCAAGTCATCTCTGAAAGGACAGTGTCTAACCAGAGCACTAAGAAAGTACCTCAAGAGCCTCAGGGAGAGGTGAAATTGGAAAATATAATTTTTTTGGTCACGAGTAGCAGAAGTTACTCCAATTAGAAGTGAGGTTTCAAATCTGTGCCAGAATAGAGTACACAACAATAACCTCTCTACACTGTAGACAGCAGATTCAGTAACACAGATTTGTTCTCACGATAAGACTAAATAAGATTCCAAAACAGACAGATCATCATCAAATGTGCAAAGCCACTAAAACCCTTCCCTGCAGGCCAGGAAGTCTTGGAGAACTGCCAGCTTCTCCGGGTCTTGATTACAGGTCAGATGCAACAGCAACCCTGGTCAGATGTTTTCCTTCTTCCTAGACAGCAAAATATGAGTACTTGTGTCCTTACACAAGTCTGCGTGTCTGGGTAGGAGAGGGGATTGAAAGCTGCCAAAGAGGTAGTTCAGAAACTTTTCCTCATGCTCCTTTCTTACCCTAGGACTGAGCGCCTGATAAAAGAAATAGACAAGCAGGTTATGCACATTGCTGAAACAAAGCAAGATGAGTGCATTCAAACTATGCACTGAAAAATCCAGCACACTTAAAGCCACATCACTAAGCAGGAGAAATCACAACTGAAGGAAATAGTATTAATTTTCTGAAAAAAAAGAAGCAAGGTCCTCGAAAAGAACACTAAATACAGGGAAGTAAACCAGATCATCAGAACTGGAACTAGCAAGCTAAAAGGAAGTGCTCTGCCATCACCAGAGCTGAAAGAAGGAAGAGCTTTTTTCTTTTTCTTTCCATGGGTATCTGGAGCAGGGAAGGTGAGGCATGAAGTATGTGCTCTACAGCCACTAATACAACTGAAATATCTCCACCCTGCCTAAATGGCAACCTGAACATCTCTTGAATAGGGAGGTATAATTTTAGCAACTTTCACAAGCCTCCAGTAAATTAAGCCATTCAATTTCACTACAGGCAATGTAATTCAAGGATTAGAAATACTCAAAAATTAAACACGCATGAAAACAAACTTCATCATTCTACTGATAGGCCCAGTCTTAGGAATGTTGAATCTTTAAGGAAACTGGACTGGTACTATGAGGAAATCTTGTATTCAAATTTAACAAACATATTTACCAGTTTAATTAGTAACAACCTGATGCCTATTATTTCCAAAAGTAATATATAAAAGTTAAATTGCACAGGCAAACTTCAAAAAATTTGAGAACATAACTTTAATTTGCAGACTTTTCTGCTGTCCTCTTCTGCCTCCCTGTCACCTTCCCCTATTAGGCTCTATTGCTGCTCTTACAAATTTCTCCAGCTCCCATTTTCTAACCTTTCCCAGCTTTCCTTCTTCATACTTGAAAGTACAGTTTGAAGTGGTACTCTCTCTCCTTCTACACTGCCCGTAAGGCCAGAAACACTGATAGTACAAAAAGAGATAACTGCTTCTAATACTTCCTGTCATGAAGGCCTCCAGAAGAACAATGCAATAAAAAGAGTATCTCTTCCTACAGCTGCCAGATTATTAAACCCAAAACATCCCGGTTGTAAAAACGAGCCTTCAGGGAAAGCAGAGTATGTCTGATGCAGACAAACCTGTTCATTAAACTGACAAATCCATCAAGCCTTTATTCAACATACTAAAATTTAGAGTATTTCTCCCTTTGTAACTTGGCCAAAACTTTATTCTTTTCCACGGGAACACTGATTCACATTTCCCGGATGCCAAAATGATCCTGTTTCCTCCTACCTCCGTTATCTAGTCTCTGCACAAAAGCAGAGCTTTTCAGAAGGTTGTGCTTTTTACTTTGAGGCAAACATGAGCTCAGTGTCCAGTAATGAAAAAAAAAAAGCTAAGAGCAGCTCATCAGGGAACATTCCCCTTTGTGTGATTTAGATATAATGATGGTACAAGGACATGCAGGCATGAAAGCATCAGAATTATTAGTATGTTGTTCTTCAGTGCACCTCCTCTGAAAATTAAAACTATTTTATACTGTTTTTTACAGGTGACTTTCTATGTATATCATTAGTAAATGGATTTACACAGTTACGCTACAACCTTGGAGACAGAACAGTCATCCTACAGACCCTTCAGAAGGTGCATGCAAATGGAAATACATGGCACTCACTCAATGCAGGAAGAGTTGGTAATGAAGGCTACCTGGACCTGGATGGTATCAATGTTACTCAAAAAGCTAGTCCTGGAATGAACGCACTAGACACACACACAGATTTTTTTGTGGGAGGGGTGTCCTCCTTAAACCTTGTTAATCCAATGGCAATAGAAAATGAACCCACAGGTTTCACTGGTTGTATTCGAGAAATTGTTATAAACAACAGGGAACTGAATCTTACCGTGACTGACTCCAAAGGTGGAGCCAACATTGGTGACTGTGACGGAACAGACTGTGGTTACACTGTGTGCAAAAATAATGGAACATGTCAAGTTGAAAACTCAGGCTTTTCTTGTTCTTGCCCAAGAGAGTGGACAGGGACCATGTGTGAACAATCTATTCACTGTTCACAAAACATGTGTGGGTCTCACGCACTCTGTATTCCTCAACCTTCTTCATTTTCATATACCTGTGCATGTCCACTAGGCTGGACAGGCAAGTACTGCGATAACAAAATCAAATTTTATATAGCAAAGTTTGTTGGTAACTCCTACATTAAATACACGGATCCTTTTTATGGAAAAAGAGACCTCCGGTACAGCCGCCTTTCTTTAAATTTTACTACCAACCAAACTGAAGGCTTAATAGCATGGATGGGGAAAAGTGAAGATGAAGATAATGACTTCCTTGCCATTGGTCTTGCCAATGGAGCTTTAAAAGTTGTGATTAATCTGGGAGAAACAATCTCTGTTCCTCTAATGCACAGCAAATACTTCACCTGTTCTGATGGAAGATGGCATTTCATTACTGTAGTTCAAAACCAAACTTGTATTAAGGTTTATCTTGATGAGGAATTAATACTTTTTGAAGATATTGACCCACAAAGGAAATACACTGCTTTAAACTACGGTGGCATTTGTTACTTTGGTGGGTTTGAAATTGGCAGGAAAGTCAATACGGTTACTACAGGGCTTTTTCAGAAGGAATTCACTGGTAAAATTAAAGATGTTGTGCTCTTCCAAGATTCTAAAAAGATTCAGCTAATGAAAGCAGAAGGATACAACATTCATGATGGAAATTCTGGGAATTAATTGAAAAAACTGTCCAAGACTCTTTTAAAAAAGGATAACATTCCTTTTCCTCCTGTTTATTGTGTTAGCTGGCAGTGTATGACTCAGCAACCAACATAGGAAAGCACTTAAAAAGTAGTAAGGGACAAATCTATGTGGAGTATTAACAGCATACATAAAATACAATCAATTGTTTTACTCCTAGAATTACATATATATACTCTTTAGCATTTACTTTAAAATAATTGGAAAGTCTGCAGGGTTTTTTTTCTTTATTGTGCTGGAAATAGTTTTGTAAACAAAGAGGTAGTGATTAGCATATAAAGCCAACCATCATTCAAAGTTTGTTGCTTTCTGAGGACAACTGTTACACCTCTTTCTGAAACTCCTGAATTTTATTAGAATGTTTCTTTTATAGTATTAAGGTCAAGTCTAAAAACTTAAATTGGTGGGGGAAGAAAAGGTGTGCTTGAGGCAAAAAGCACGTTTATTGAAATGAGGATTTTAAAAAACGTAACAGGTATAATTACTCGTTAAGCCCACAAAGACTCTAATTAGGTAATGAAGTTGTTCTCCCTCCCGAGTCTGTGTCCATCCTGTATGTATACATGTAAGAGGGTAGAACGTAAGCTTGTCTTAAGTCTGCTAAAATATTGCACTTAAAAAATGATCTTAAGAACAAAAGAAGTATTTAATTTTAGAGAGAGAAAACAGGCCTCCTGGTTTTCTCCAGCAGAGGTCTCCCCTATTTGACTACATGAAAACTTTTGGCTTTAGTAACTGGAATGTGGGAATGTGGCAGTCTGCCTACAAGTAACTTTTATTCTTAAGAGCTTAAAAATTAAAAAGTCCAAGAACTGTTCTGCTTTACCTATACCTTTCTGGCTTATATGCCCCTAAATAACATTTCAAAATTTTATGAGAACAGAGGTTTTGGTCATAGTAAACCAAATTTCTGCGAATATATTTTTCATTAATCAATAATCTGAAAAGCAAATAGAGCTGTTCATACGTAAGTACAAAAATTCAATTACTTCTCAAAAAGCTGTTATATTCTGCTTTAGGAAGCAATAAAAAAAAAAAATCAAATTCTATTTTAATGTGCTTACACCAACGATGTACGATGGCATCTACATTTCTCATTTGACTGTTGGCTTACTATGTAAGTAAAATTATTAAATAAAAATAATAGTGATTTAGTGCTATCTTTTCCTTTTTGACTTTACTATTGCTCAAAAGCACATAAACCGTCACCTCCTTGCATGGAAAGTCTCTGAATGCAAGTCTTCAGCATGTACCTGTCAGAAACAACCAACTATTTTGGGGCGGAGAGGGAAGCGTGGACGGGGTGTGTATTCTGGAGCAAAGGCCATAAGCACCTAAAAGTAGGTGACACACATTTGCTTCCACATCACCATACTTAGCATGTAGCAAGGAAAGCAGTGTCAAGTCAGTTACCGGTAACTTAAGGATAACTAAAGTGCCTGGGAGCTACCCCAAGATGTTTTATAAAGCATCTGCCAACATCTTTGTGAGGTTCATTCTATCTTCTTCAGCAGCTCTGAGCCCTCAAGTGATCAGCCCGATGCAACAGAGCTTCTGCACCTCTTCCCACGAAGCCCACCTGGCATTTGAGCTGCCCCCAGATTCTTCTCTTCCAGTTTCTCTAAGTAGGGCCTTTTACGGCCATGTGATGCTGGAAAAGGGAGCATATTTAAGGTTTATCCTGTTCTCTCTGGGGCTTCTGGTGTACTGCCAGTTCCTCAGCAGACCACACTGCCTTTTGTGATGTGAGCAGCGATTCAGTGTAAAACAAGGAACAAGTAATCGGAGCACTTCCAGCTAATACAAATGTTGGAAGGAGAGTGACTGAAGGCAATGGAGAAGTAAAATCCTTTATTCCTGTAGTAGCAGGATTTATTCCCATTACACTAACTCACATCCTAGGAACAAATCTTGGAGACTTCTGCTGTTTGTTAATTTAAACACTTAACAAAACTCTCCCTCCTCAAGAGCTGTTTTACTGTGGCTCTCTTCAGGTTTTACATACACAAGGCAGGTAGCAAAGCACTCAGCAAACTTGAAAAATGTTTACATATTCTTTTAAACAAATTATTTCTGGTAGTTCTGGCAGAAAGCATTCCCATCCCTTCCATACAGGCAGTTGCAATTTTCACTGCTTCCAGTTTATTTTCAAAGCAGAGACGGATGCACATGTGAGAGGCAGATCACCAGTGAACTTGGAGTAGACTACTTTTCAATGGATCAAAAGAAAATCTTCACATGCAGAGCTGTCAATTTAAAACTTACTCCAAAACTGAGAACAATGCTTTGGTGCATTTCTGTGCCTACAGAACTCGGTGTAAATATTTAAACAACAAAACAGATGTATAATACTACCAGATATATTAAATGGCGCTACTGCTACAGACCAGGGAATTAACTTGGAAAAGACTGATTTTAAAGATATTTGAATATCACTTTTAGTTACTGAGGATTTTTTAAATTAGTCTTCTCAACTATGAGCCTAAGAAACATCACTTAATAAAAGTCTACCACCTCCTTTATTCAGTGCAAGATTTTTAATTTTAGCCAATTTGACCATGAAGCTACTTGCAAGGTATACAAGTAAAAATTTACCTTAAAATATATTCATAATTAAAACTAACAATTAGGGTGTTGTTAAGCTGGGAAGACTTTTCTGGAAAGAAGAGGCTTTTCTACAACAAAGTGCAAAATGCTCTGTCAGCAGCATAGTAAGGTTGTGTACTCAAAGTGGAAAAACAAAATGCTGAAAACCAGGACAAACCTCAGTTTTCCTTTATATGGTGGAATATTTTGGTTGTTTCTGACAGACTCAACAAGATGCCCAGTGTATTTTAAGAAGTGTAAGAGTAGGTGATTTTGTTTTCATGTTTGCATGTTGTTTGGCATTGGTGGATGGCAGTCCACAAAATACCAAGCTCCTGGAAGTCCCAAGGGTACAAACACTTCTGTCCTTCTCCCCCTTCTTTGTTCTCCAAAACTCAAAACAAACTGAGCATGAAGTGTACAACAAATGTGGCATTCTGTGACTCAGCCTTCTATATTCATTTCGCCTACAGTTTCACAGCTATGAAATCAAACACACACAGTATGTGAGAAAGTTTTATCATTTTAGAATCAAAATATCCCTTAAAATATTTACATTTTACAGTAAAAAGGATAGCAAAACACAAAGTAATGTACAAGCTTAGGTATTCAAGTTTTTGAAGCATGGAAAATCGTGGGAGAAATGAATTTACTACTACAAATAATTTTAAAGAATTTAGGTTAGAAATGCTTTCTTATTAAAACAAGTGCAGTTTAAAGCAGTAACATTCGAGCAGCTCAGCCTTCCAATTTCTGGTCACAAACTGCTTCAGATGCTTAGGAAATACTTGAAATATAATATAACGAAATATACTTGAGTTTTTTATTGTACTACTGAACAATTTTTAAAAAAACCCAAATTCTTCACACCACCGAGCATATTATATTTTGTTGTAATGTAGATTCTGAGGCTTTGCTGCAGTCTTTAAAAACAGTGCAATTTAAAAACAAGGTTATTGTATGAAAACCACCTTTAAAATTATCAGAGCATCTTAAAACAGAAGAGAGCACAAATTACCAAAGGCAGCAACTATATTGCAGACTTGACTAAAGCCAACTTCCTCAGCTAAGAAAATTCCTAAGCCTTTATTGCATATTAATAAAAGAAATCTTTAAAATTTTGAATATACAGCAATGTAAAATTTTTAAAAATATTAAACTCCTACTTCTAGGGATAGTTGGTATAATGAAAAAAAGGATGAGTATTGGTACATCGAGTGGTACCAAAACACAGACTTGTTTCTGCAAAACACCAACACAGAATAAAAAACAATGGCACAATCCTAGCAGGCTCTTTTTCTTTGTCATACAAAGTTTTACGACATTACTCTAACAGTTTATTTAAATAGAATTTTGAAAGATTGCCTGCATCTTTTTACCTTTTGCTTTTAGTTCTGTCACTGTGGTCCCTATGTCTCTCTCTGTTTTTTTCACTTTCTCGTTCTCTATGCTTGTCTTTGCTTTTCTCCCTCTCCTTATCTTTTTCATGAGCCTGTTCATCACTTTTAGGCTTCTCTGTCTTTTTTTCTGGATTTCTAGTCTCTCTGGGGCTTTTTCCATCAGCAGCTCTATCACTGTGTGGAGATCGCACTCTTTCTTTGTCTCTCTGTCCTTCCTCTCTACTCTTCCGCTCTCTCTCTTTTTCCTGGTTTCTGTCTCTGCGCCTGTTTCTTTCAGAATCTTGCTCCCAGTATTTTTCATTGCTCCACTCTTTTTCATGTCTGTCTTTTTTTTGGTGATGAGTTTCACTGTAAAGTCTTTGTCGATCATTTTTTCCACGACTGAATCCTCTCTCCAAATGCTGTTCTTCTCTGCCCCAAGGATCGCTGTGGCGTCTTTCTGGTCTCCTACTGTCTTTACTCTGAAAAAAATTTTCTGGTCCCAAAAATCTTGATTGTTTGTGAGCCACTGGTAGCCCTTGTGCAATGGGTCCAGCATACTGTGGTGGCTGACCTGATAAATGAGCTACTGGTGGCCATGGCATCATTGGATTTTGAGGAAAGCCAAACCCAGGAGGAGGAAGAAGTGGAGGTGGTAAATGAGGAGGAAATCCAAACATAGGGCTGTTTTGTGGAGGGAAGTTATGAGGTGCAGGGCCCTGAAACTGAAATCCAGGTGGATTAGATTTAGAATGCTGAAAATTCTGCTGCGGAGGTCCAACAGATGAGAAGCTGCCACTTGCAATAGGGCTTGGGACTTTGGAAATAAATTCAGAACGAGAAGAATTTTCAGTTTCAAAATGAGATGAAGCTACGGCTGGTCCTCTTCTAAATGAGTTCACTGTTTCAATGTTTTGCATCAATGCATCTTCCTGTAAGTGTTTGGTATCTTCTGCTTGTGATGCAACTGTGTTATCTGCCTTAGCTGCAGCTGAACTGAATTGTGTCTCACTGGTTTGTGCCTCACTTTGATACAGGTTTAAGCCCCCTTCTCCACAAGATTGTTTATTCTCTGGTTCTCCTTGATCATTTCCTGAAGAATTTTGTCGGTCTTCATTTCTGGTAACATCTCCATCCTTGTTTTCTGAAATATTAGTCTGCTGGCTTCGTCCAGCTGCCTGTCGTGGGTCTCTTTTAAGATTAATAAATGGTGGTGATTTAGAGGTATTAGCAGTAGTACCTTCAGCAGAGCCTACATTAACATTGTTCTCATTGGGTTTTTTTCCTGAAGTTGATGAGGAAGAAAAGCTGGAACTTGTGCTCCTTCTAACTTCCTGTGCAACACTATCCTTGTCTGGTAACTGTCGCTTTGGGTCATTTTCTTTACTTTCTTCAGTTTCTTTATTCTGTGACTGAGCAGACAAATTTGCTAAAAACGCTTCTGTGGAGACATCTGGAGGTTTTCCCTTAAGACTCAGCCCTATCAAAGAACCAGCACTTCTTGCAGAACTTGAGGTCCCTACAGCTGCTGCATCCACAGTTACAGCAACATTAGTGGATTCTTGAGGATCATCCAAAACAGTTTTTGCTTCGCTAACTTCAGCAGTTACATCAGCAACATCCATGGTTTCTTCTTTCAAGGTTGCCTGTTCATTTAATAATGGTATGTCTTCACTAGGACCTGCTTCAGACTTGCTGTGCTCATACACCTGTCCTGTCGTACCCAACAGGCTTTGAAGAATATCATCCACTGGCAATGGTTTATTTGCTAGCTCCAGAGTAGAAGGCTGATTTTCCCATCCAACAAGGACTCCAGGAAGAAACCTGAGAGGCTTTGGTGGTTCATGTTTGGTACTTTCCACCAACGGTTCAATAACTGCTGGAGCATCATCTGTATTAGACTGCTGTGGTTTATTTCTCTGCTTGTGTAGCACAGTTGTGAAGGAATTAAAAAAATTATTTTCCTCTTCTTCTTCTAGTGCCAAATCATGATGCGAGACTTCAGGTTTGCTTGGCTTGCTTTTCTTCTCTGGTGGCAAGCTACTCAAGGTACTTTCAGCAGCTTCATCTGCAAAACTACTGGTAACACTTGAAACAGCAGTAATCTGCCTCTTCATTTTCTGGCGAATTATCAATCCCAGTAATAAATTTGGTCGATGTATTTCAATCCCTGTACAAAATTGTAACAGCAATTTATCATCTCTTTATATTTTGGTTAAGGCAATAATTTTAACAAAAATAACCCCCATACATTTACAATGTACTAGCAAAAGTATGAATCTTATGATATTTGAAATTGTTCTGCTTGTCATGTTAAATATTAACAATACTTAATAAAAAACATGTATTTCCAATATCAAAGTTACGACTTCAAGCACTGCAAATTAAAATTGCTTCAAGTACACTATAACTTCCAAATAGAGAATATGAGATGGTTATATAGGACACCTAATCTCATCAGAAACAGCACAGAAGTTAAACATCATGTTAGTCTAACACAGCTACAACATGGTAACAGTGGTAGCAAAGTATAACAGGAAAAAAAAAGTAAACAAAACACTTGCAAACCCAGAGTCTCCTCATCAATTTGTGTTAGACATACTTCTTCAAAGATTTACCAGGAGCAAATTTCAAAAATGTTTTCCTCATTCCAGGAAAAGCACTGTGTTTCAAGGCATACTATTGTCTATCACTATTTTGTTCTGTATAACTGCAAAAAAATTATGAGTTGTAGCTCATTTTCTCTTCATTTTGGCCCTGCCTATCTCAAAAAGAAAGATGATCCATGAACTTTTATAACCAAGACCAATTGATGCAAAGTAACTCAGGTGTACACAGAACAACTTAGAGCCACTTCAGGACCTTTTCTTCCTTGCCCATCTACGTTTTAAACTTTCAATTAATTTTTTGTAAGGAACTTTGGAATACTTGAGAAAAAAGATCAGTACATTTCAAATAATGCAAAATACTATTTTAAATTGAGAGTATCAATTTGGAACTCAGGCCTTCTACCATAGTCCACTTGTGTGACTCAGTTTACTGACACTGAAACCTACAAAGCCACCTGTGTTAGAGAAATAAGGTAGCAGACATAAAACAAGGTTGTATACACTAATTTCTTCATCTCTGAAGTATAAGAATAATCTAGCAAGGGGAAATTAATGTCTTTTCAAGGAAACTAATATAATAATACTATGGAAAACTCATTACATATTTGAATAAAGTAGCACTTTTAAATTTTATTTCCTCTTATATTTCTGTTACCAACTTCTTTAAGCAGCGTTATGATAATAAAGTTCCAAATTCCAAGCTGTACTTACCAGGCCCATCAAAAGGCACAAGGTGATGAGGGACTTTATCTGAGGAACCTAAAGGGATGAGGTACAGATCTTTCACTTGCTTCATATTATTGGCTGCTACACCGTAACGTTTTCTACTGCTGAAATAGGCGAACAACAATGCATAGGAGATCTGATCCTCTTCAGTTACTGGGGTAAAGCGAACCACACAGATCTCCTGTTTACAAGGAGAGAGGGAAAAAGATCATCAAAAATATTTTTCTGTGAAAGGTTATTTTTTTACTGACTGCTCTTTATTTAAAAGAACAGTGCTGAGGAGAAAAAGCTGTGCCAAAAATGCAGAGAACAGAAGGAACAGAAACAGGGCCAAAAATAATTCAGAACTAGATAAAACAAATAGAAAGCATTTAGTATGAAAAAATTAACTGAAGTGCATGACAAAAGAGCCGATACTTGAACAGCCAGCTAAATAACAAGTTTTAGGGAAGCTTGCCAGCTTCCATTGAATTATTCCACTCCCCACCCTTAACATTACTAGAAAGCTGTGTTTTGTAGTCTGTTGTGTCCAAGTGGAAGACCAGTATTCAGATCCCAGAATTATGCCCAGCTCAGGAGTTGATGCTGGAGCTGATGCTGTTTAATGGCTTAATGAACAGCCTGGAAGATTGGAAAGAAGGTTCTCTGCAAAACTGAGATGGCATCTAAGCAGGGGCAGTGGTCAATATGCTGAAGGGCTGGTGGCCATTCAGAGGGACCTCAGCAGGCTGAAATAACAGGCTGACCCTTTGTCGATGTCAGCAAAGGCAAAAAGCAAAATCTTGCACTTTGAGCTGGAGTAACCCCATGCACTAGGACTGGCTGGGGGACTGAGTGGCTGGAAAACGGCTTGGCATAAAATGATGCGGGGATCCTGGTGGACAAGCCAAGTATGAAGCAGTGATGTGTCCATGCCAAGAAGGCCAACTGCAATCTGGGTGTCAGAATCAAAGCAGCCAGCAGACCAAGGGAAATGGCTATTCCTTTCTATCCAGCACTTGTGAGACACCACCTGGAAAAGACTTTTAAGTTTTGGGCTCCCCAGCACAAGGACAACTGGCACACAACAGGACAAGTCCAGCAAAGAGCCACTGAGATGGTTTTGCACACCAGATAACACTACTGAAAATGAAAGGGTGACACTTGAGAGATGAACTGGTATCCAAACATTCCTGACAAATTACTGTGTCAAACGAAGACAGGTATTCTCAAACAGTAAATGACAGTTTAAGGTTAGATAGGAAGAAAACAAGACCAGTTGCCACCCATCCCATTCAACATAACCATAAGATATTCCTGAAGTTCACATATTTTGCATATGTTTCAGAGAGAAAAAAAACAAGTATCTTTAGGACAACTAAGATGCATATTAAACAGCAAGTCTTTACTGGGTAAAATTCTTACCTTGGTCCCTGAAGCTTTGATTTTTTCTACATAATCCCAGACAGTGTGGGGAGATATCCTGCCACCTACTTGAATACTATCAGGTAAATCCTATGAGAAAGGACAACAGAAATGTGAATACAAATAAATATTGTGGTATGTCCTTCATCCAGTATCTGTTTCATAAATTCAAAACATACTTAGTTCTTCTATTTCTTAAATTGTAATTTTAAAATATCAGTAGAAGTTACAACGGAAGAAAAAAAATTAAATTTTCAACAGTTAAGATTTTCAGTGCAAAATCAACAATATGTACTAAATTAGTTATCATTCAACACTGTTAGTCTATACCTTGCCAAAATATTCTTTCTGGTAACATTAACTGCAAACATAACTGTACTGTGCTCTGGAAACACTCAAGCTATCCGTTAGATCACACCACAATGAGAGCTCCGCACCTTTGTTTATTATAAACTTTCAAAATCTTCATTATGAGGGGAAAATATAACCTACATGTGCATGTATATACAGATGTAAATTCGTCTTGGATACTACTGAGTTCACTGTTCCCAAGCAAAATAAATGGACTTTCAGAAAAATAATTTTTTGAAATAAAGAAGAAGAGTTTTGAAAAGTGCATCATACTCATATAACAATCCTTTAGTATTAAGGATTACTGCATGGCCTGCACTTCCCTGAAAATCTACAGCAAAGTAAAGACAATCTTATTAATAGAAGACCTAAGTCCTTTTAATTAGAAAGCTGATGCAGCCTGTGTAGCTGTCAAGAAGGGTAATTGAGCCTTATTAGCTCTCTCATCTTTATTTTGTGACATACAGACAACTATTATAAGCAGTTGCATGCTTTTTCTGTCTCTCAGACACAGAAGAGAACGTTACTTTTTTTTAGGGACAATTTAGTCACAGTGCAAGGTTAGGACCAGAATTGCCACCAGACAGGAAAAAAAAAATAAACTCCATTACGCGGGTTTCTGTTATAGATGGGAAGATGAACCAGAGGTTCATGTAATGAATAATACTTGATTTATAAATATAGAACTTAACCTATGTCCTTCCACAAATACTTTACTTAGTACAATGATCATGCGTCACTGTCTTCCATCATTATACACTAGTATTAGCCTACAAGGTAAATAAATTGGTAAAATTAATAAATGAATTGTTCATTCTTTTCAATAAATATAAATACCTCTGTTAAATACTCAAAGGAGCCAGAAACTGGATAAGCCTTAATAACAAATTTTGCCACTGAAGGCATATTGATAAAGCCCTTCCAGATGAAATTCAGGCGTGCCAGAAACAGGCTTTCACATTCCACAGTACCAGGCGTTTCTGACCTAAAAAAAAGGCCAAACAAAACCTCATTTGGTTTACAACATGATATATCATGCAAGACAGTGTAAATCATAATTTTTCTTTATCACAGAAATGTAGTATTATCAAGAATTTTTTTTTTCAGTTAAGCATACTTGAGGGTCAACAGAAAAAGACAGGCAGACAACCACGCTTCTCATCTTCCAGTGCAGTAGCTCTATGGTACAGGAAGGACAGTCAGATAAGCAGCACATTAGTGCACTGGTCTCTATTTTTTAAAAAGAGAGACGTTGTTCAGTCTGAGAATAATTAAATGCTACTACTGAAAAGGACACAAACACATACAGGTGCTGCAGAGCCAGAAAGATGGTCCCCTGCCACAGGTAAAAGATGACAGCACATTGCCTGCTGGCCTATACTGCTTTCCTAACTTCTACATTTTGTGCCACTGTCTGTCCACCACCTGAATGCCTGTGTCCCCCTAATATCTCCTTTTCCCACAAGCTGGCTCCTTATGTCTTCTCATCTATGCATCATTTCCACACCTTCCGTGAGTGCCTCCTCCCAGTTCCACCTGTACAAAACAGTTTTTCCCCCCTTCAAGAAAAAGCCTCAGTTTTGTCAACAAAGCCGCTGGGATAACTTAAATAATTTCACAGGAGAGTGTTACTCAGCCTGAGGGTTTCCTTATGAAAAGGATTACACATTTCAACATTTCCCAACATCTTGCTATCAAAATATTCTAGGCACGCTATTAGCAGTTTTAAGATGCCCAGTAATACCAGATATTGTGCTGTTACAGTAACACTGTAACCTATGTTTATTTCTGTCTACACTGGAAATTACCTGGAACCTGCTGTAAGCTATTCAAAAACCAAAGTTCACTGTCCTTGGTAAAAGATCGTACTGTCCTCATAAAGGCAAAATTTCAGCATGAACTTTGGTCAATTCTAAATAATTGGGAGTTGATGTTTTTCTAGAAAAGCCTCCCTCAAACCAGAAAGAAACAGCCTCATAAACTACAATTTCCTTTTTAGTGAGTAGCAGAGTGTGGAAGAAAATGAAGAGAGAGCTGACAGCAAATACAGCAAAACATCAAACAAGGTCTGTTACCTGTCATTTCTAGAAAAGCACTACTTTGGAATTTGAAACTAGCCTGATTTATCAGTGTAAATGCTCTGTTTAGAGCAATCTCAAATTCCTTGAATTTATATATACACATACACAACGACACACTCATTTTGTAGCACTGTACATACTACATACCTTAACAGCAAAAGACAATATGAAATTTATATACTGACTTTTTGTAATATGAACTCTTTTTAAACCCTGTTGCACTAGAAAACATTGGGTTTTTGGGAAAAGTAAACTATGTGGCAAGCAGAAGATTGCAATCACAACAATATATGTAGTATCATGTATATAAATGAACATCATTTAACTCAGCAGAGAACTCCATTCTAAAAATGTGTACGACTTCAAGTACCCAAATGGATTAAAGAAACGTAATTTAAAAAGTAGCTTTAGACATAATAGCTTAACAAGATTAATAATGTCCTTCATTTAAAAATACTGTTTCTACAGCTTATATTACTTTGGGAGAGGTGTGAATGACTTTGATGAGTCTTGCTTATCATCTTCCAGTAATTCTGAAGCTAAAATAGAGGATGTAGAGGAGAGCGCGTCCGCAATACTCTCTGCTTCGTTGTCTGACTGCTTCCGTGCAACCCCAACAGACACTTTCACCTTCTTCCCAGACAGATCATCAGTAGGTGGTGCCATTCGGCCTGCAGAAAAGGAAGTGCAAGGGGTTTCATCTTTTATTAAAGAAACAAAAAGAGGACTTCCTCTGAACACAAGGAGGACACACCAAAAATACTGCATATTGCCATTGAAGCAGGATAGGATAAGGAACTCACATATTTTACACATACGTATATGCTGTATAAATTAATACATTGTATATGTATGTTTATACAGTACTAAATATAAATTTGGCACTGCAATGGCATAGGATAAAGAAATGAGGAATCAAGAGTAGTATGCACATCGACTATAGGGATTTTACTCTCTGAAGCTGCTTTTTTAAAAGAAGACAAGTTTATGCCAATAGACTATCCTTTCAATAGTCTCTTTTGTAAATTATGAAGTAAAACATTCCTTCCACAACTTTGTCAGCAAACTAAGTAAAAACCCACATTTATTGAAATTCTTGAGGTATATTGAGATTTATGACTGAAAATTATAGAAGTGCGCTCTATTTATTTTCATGTGCTTTCCCAAATTACCTATGCAGATTTTGCAGTTTAGATCAAAGAGATGATTTTTATGTTGACTCGTGGTATCCGGAGATGCAGATTCATTTATTTCTTTATCCTTTTCAGCTTCTTCTGACTTCTCAAACAACTTCGTATTAGGTTCCTAAGAAAAGTCAAACACATTTCAGTTAGGCTTTTTTTATCGCTCTGTTAATATTCCTAATATTGCTTAAAAGTTTTATGGTGTTTTTCTCCCTTCAGACATAAAGCTCTTCCTTCAGCTGTATAGTCTAAAATTCTGTCACAAAATCTACAAATTCATTACAATAATTAATTGCTATTCTCAAATATCTTTAGGTACCATTTAGAGTATTTTCTTATCTCTACTTTCTATTTTCTACTACTGCCAGAATTCATCATACAGTCATAGATACAACATAGAAGGAAAGAAACCAACAAAATCACCAGGTCAAGAAGTCAGTAAAGACAAAAGAAAAATTAAACTCAAACCAGACCTAACAGATAATTATGGACCTGAACAACAAAATCATAAACTAAACACTTCACAACTATGTTGCTTATGAACTAAATACACTGTAGTGTCATGCTTTCTTTTCTACCTGAATTTCCATTACTTCCTCTTGTTCTTTCATAGGTGTCTCACTTTCAATTTCTATTTCTCCTTTGTGAGTAATTTTTGTGATAGGTCTTCTTTCCACCTCCCTCTGTTCTTTCTCGATCATTTCAATTGTCTGCGAAAACAAGAAGCTTTGTGTAATTATTCCCATACAGTAAAATTTGGAAGTCCAGAAATATAAGAGATAACAGTATTGTAATTAGGAAACCCTCTAGGAAGAAAAGTAATACATTCTTACTTTGCAAGTGTCACGTAGTTTCATAAAGCAAACACGCAAGCAGACTGTCTAACTTCTCCTACAGTGTAGCAGCAAGTACTTACCAGGCATGCATTTAAATAAGTTATAATGCAAACCTTCAACACTAAATTAAAATACCGGTAATTCTGATTTCCCAAGAGCTGAAGAAAAAAATACATCCATTCTTTTCCCATAATAATAGGAACAAGGTAGGATATAAATATACGCAGATTTGTATAATTTTTCAACAGCTTGTTTTTTAGTACATAAATGTAATACTTCACCTAAAAAAAAATTTATAGGTATTCTTAAAAGTAATGGAGATGCTAATTCTGATCAGCACTGCTGCTTTGCTTTCTTGCAATAAAATAAAATATAAATGGTTATTTCTAATATTGCCTCTTAAAGTGCATTTCCATTTTTTACACCAGGAATGGGTTGTGTTGGCTGTCCCAAACATCTCAAGCCTGATTTACTAAGGAAATAAGGATTCTATGATTGCTTTATCTGCCTGAAAAATACCAACATACTTTTGAACATCCTGGGGAAACACCAAAAATAAATTAGTAAGTAGCAGTCTCAATGCCTTGCTTAAACAGTAACAGGAAAAATACAGTCAAATGATACATTGCTATTCCTTTTACATGCTTCTAGAAATTTTGAAGCATTTCTCTGAAATAACCATGACCCTTCAGCAATTTTTTGAGCAGCATACACTTTTTTTGGAAGATATTTCTCATAGCAGTGGAGTATTATTTTGCATGGTCTGTTTTCTGAATTTCTGAAAAATAAATGTAAAAAAGTTCCACTACAAAAGATGGGCTTTGGAGAGATACAGAATAAACAAATTTTTCATTCTTTACAGGCCCTTGAAACAACTTCAAGATAATCAACAAGTGTTTTTCCACAGAAAGTACAAAAAGTTATCATGACTCATAAACAGGTCTAGCCACAATGTGCAACGACAAGAAAAAAACACAGGAATAATTACTACTGCAAAGCACATTGCAGTCTCTAAAACAGCATCCCACTCTACTGAATTAGTTATTACCAAACATTCATTCTGAGCACACAGATGAATTTACACTATCCAAATATCAAGTTTTTAAGTTCTATGATGTGGAATATAAATACCAAAGATCCTGTCAACATAAATCCACATTTTGTAAACTATAAAATTTTTAATGGCCATTTCCAAGCAGCTGCAGTTATTGTCAGACTAAATGCCCAATAAAAGGGGCAATGTCTAACAAAAAGGAATTTTCTATGAAAATAATACAGGTCCTCTTATTCCTGTTTCTCCTTCTAAACTGTCGGCGCAGCTAAATAGAGTGACTTTCTGTTTTGAGAACTCATGCTTAAACTAACCTAGTAAACTTCCTACATTTCCTTGGGTTTGTTTTTTTTTTGCCGTTTGGTTTTTTTGTTTGTTTGTTTGCTGTCCCTTTAGGCTACTTTTCCAACTGGCAGATCAGGTTTTCAGCTCTGGATTTACTTCTTGGGGATTGATTTGTAATGCTTCAGCAGTAAGTCAGAAACAACATCAGTTTGCTTTGGTTTGTCCAAATAGATCTCTCTCTGTCTTTAAGAAATTGGTGTTTATAAAGCTCGAGCAACAGCTTTAAAATCTTGTGGAAAATAAGGACAAAAGAAGTCTTCACTCTTGAGACAGAAAGAAGAAAGAGCAAGCAGCAACAAAGTTGCAAGGCAAAGGAAAGTGCATGCTTTCCTCCTTTCAGAAACTGACTACACTTCTTTCACTTCTGTCCTAACAACATCTTTGGGTTCTGAATACTACATTATAGAGATCCTTCCGCTTGGTCAGAGCTGCTTTGTGCAAAATCCATTCTGCTCTTTCTGCATACACTTAACCTGCAAACAGAAGTTACACATGCTTAGGCTGTCAAATAAACAACATAAGTTGACAAATCTCACATGTCTGTTTTCTCTCTGTCTCCAAGCAGCCAGTTCTTTGGAAGCCAGTTCTTCTGGGCTCATTTTTATTAGATGATCTGGAGTAACCTCTCCTTTCAGTACTTTCTTAAATAATATCTAGAAGAAAGAAGAAAAGTAACTGTTGCTATCAGGACAAAAATAGCTTGCAGCAGGAAATAAATCAGAGAAGTAACATACAACATGCTCTGTACAGCTAAATGGGAGTGTGTGGGTTTGTAATTATCTCCACTGCAGGAAGCAGTACTAGATTTTGTAACATAAAAAGCTTAATTCCAGAGCTCCATTTATTCTACATAACAACGTATCTACATATACCCTTAATGATCAAATGTATAATTAACTGCTGTTTCAAAGGAGAAAGAGAGCTTATGCCCACTGCAGCAGTAACTCAGACAGTTTGCCGGTTTTATTGTTAAAGGTGCAAATCCTCTGCATTACACAACAAAGAGAAGAAAGTATCAAAGAGGATGTCTATGCTTCTTGGCTAAATGAAATCCTAGGGCAAAAAAAAGACAATCAACTAATTTAGCAGCATGAGCAAAGAGAAACCAGAAGTTAGCCGTTAGATAAAAGTTAAGACAGAAGTTCTTATAATTAACAGTTGGCTAACAGTAATGGCAAAATACTGTAAACAAAGCAATCTGATCAGAATAACTGATAAAGGACAAAAGACAGAAGCTGAGGAGGTATGAGGTTGAATAATGGGCTCATAGAAAGCAGAACAGAGTGAAGACAAGCTTGAGAAATCTGTGTGTGAAAAAGCACAGTGAGGAGATGCTGGACAGAAAAACAGTAGGTGTAGAAAACAGCAAAGAATTATGTGGGGGGATGGGAATATCTAAATAACAGATCAGTGGTAAAGAGAAACACAAACTAGGCAGGCTATATCTACTACACTTTGAAACCAAACAAAAATAAGGTACACTAGGAGCAAAGAGTTGGAGAATTAATGATGGGGAAGAACACAGAGGACACTGAGTGCCCAAAGAACAAACAACATCAAAAAACCAAGGAAACCTAAAAAACCTTCCAAACAGGTTAAACTGCTGGAGGATTAATAATGTTTCTACATTGAAGACTGTTCCTTTAATCTACAGTAAATCAAGGATTTCTGCAAAGGACAACAGACAATCACACATACATTATTTTTAGGATCTTTCAGATTGAACATTAAACTTCTGTATTTGTTCTTATACTTCGCGTCAGTGTCTCGAAAAAAAGAAAACAGCTCTCTTTCAATCCTTGTGGCAACTTTTGCTGCTCTCTCCTCAGGAATCTTTAAACTGGAGTCTGTCAATCTGTAAGAGAACACAATGGCAAAAATTACAAAATGCATCCAAACAATTAATAGTTTTTCCTCTGCCTTCCAAAGGAAAATATTTATAAATACAAATTAATAATTTAAGTTCTTAATATATCTTTACCTTTTCATAAGAATTTCCTTAAGAGACTGCTTAACACTTTGTCTTATCTGATCAGCAGAAGGCTTGGAAGCTGGCACAGCTGGCAGATGTGTTGCACTAATGGATCCTTTCTCATTTTTCTTTTTCTTAATTTCTTGTTTCTCATGCATACCTATCAAAACACACAGTTAAAAATTGTAAAATATTCAAGTAGCTTTATTTATGAACTTTTGCCGCTGATGGAATTACTTTCATGAAATTTTATTTCTAAACTGCTAAGAATTGACTTCAAGAAGGAGTGGACCCACACGGTGGATGGTTTGTGTTTGGTTGGTTTTTCTTCTTTGGTTTGGAGTTTATGTTACTTAGATTAATCCAGAATAAAACTTCCTTAGTAGAGACAGGGGATTTGCTCTTTGACTTACAGTATTTTCTTCTACACCAAATCAAGATGACCAGTGCTCATTAGCTTGATCTTAAGTGTCATTTTTGACTCTGAATTTTTGTAACAGCATAGATTAATTTTTCAATGAATAAACTGAGAAATAATATGCTATGAAGCACATATAAGCATAATAAGCTTTAATTTAAAATACCATTTTATATTAAACTTAGCATTTCTGCATCTGTTAGCCATCAAAATTATTTCAATTATAATAATTTCATCTTCTGATTCAGGTAACACTCCAGGTCATTATAAGGCTTGTGTCATAAATAATACAAATAATGGATAAGTCTAATCAAACTAAAATCATTAAAGAAAAATTACTAATTTTCAAAGGGTCAACTGAAAGCTCATTTTTGTCAGCATGTAAATATGCCACTAATTTCAAGCAGTACCCTTATATTTAGGGAAGCAATGGGAAATAAATAATATTATTTTTTTCATTTTATAATCAGAAAAAAAAAGAACAAATTGAAGACTGATAAAGATTTCTAGAATGCATCGGCACCGGCAAAGTTATGTATTTTTTAGACAAATATTCAAAGCTTGAGTTTCAGAGAAAAAGACACAGTTCCCACACAAAATCTCACTAGCTTTGCTGCTGAGATTCCAGTCCCAAATGACAACAATTTCACATTACAATGATCTTAGAAGAAAAATGCTTCCTGGAAGGGAGCTGGGGAGAGGACAGGCTGCTGGGAGGGTAAATATGTCCCTTCAACCTTTCAAATGAAGTTTAGATGAAAATCTGATGACTCAGCAAGCAGTATAATGTTCCCCTTTGAAATGAGTTGATGAAATCGTCAGTTTGTCAATTATTATCAAAAGACATCAGTAGATCAAAATATAATTTATACAGCAATTAAACCAGTTTTATGCATACAGAGCATTTCATAGTATTTTATGAAAGAGTATGTCAAAGTCTCATACAATGTAGAGCAAAGTTTAAAACAGAGATGTCTGTACTTTTTCTCCCACTTTTGATTACGTGAGCATCCTCTACTATTGAAACAGGAAACACACATCTACCTAGGACACATCTACCTACTAAATAAAACTTAAAAAGAGATGAGAAATAAAGATCATAAATGTTATGAGAACAGATCATCACTTCTACTATGGAATGGGATTTGAAAAACTGATGCTGTAAAGAAAGTTATCATCCTTCACTCTACATAGATGTGAATTGCAGCTTACAGGACATCCCCAAACCTTGGTACCTGATTTTGTGGACCTTTCCACTGTACTAAGGGATTCTTTACTTATTTTTTCATTTTTATCTTCAGGAGACCGCCGAGGAATTACGGCAGTTTGTGATCCTTTCCGAGCCGGAACGTGCTGCCCTTTTTTAGTATCTGAGTCTCTGGACTCTGTTAAGTTCTTCCCATCCCCAGATTCCTGAAAGAAACATTTTCACATGTTAGCATGCTACTGAATGCTACAATCAACCTCTATGTAATTACCAAATATTTTTCCAATTTTTTCGTTTTTACACTGTACAATGTATATCCTGGATGTATGTGCCACCATATAATTTTCTACAGAATTACTGAACAATACCCCAAATTACTGCCAAGCATTGCTTAACATGCTCTTTTAAATACTGGCTCAAGATACAGCACAGACAATTTGCATTTAAGCTCTGTGTTGACAACCACTAAGTCTGCAGTTATTTTAAAAAGACAAGGATACCAATGAACATCCCTTAATCAGTTTTAGCCACAAAGGTCACCGATGTTTAGAAAGCATATATAAACTAAAATTAAAAAAAAACAGCTTACATTCCAGCATTTCAATACTACCACTCAAAAATAAGACAGGATTACTAATGACTATGTTATCATGAATATGACATTATATACTAACAGACTGAAGAATTGGCTCAATAATCTTTGTAAATTATCCTTTGGTTAATAAAATTAGAGAAGAATTATTTGGTTAATTATTAGAATTATTTGGTTAATTAATTATTAGAATTATTTGGTTAATAAAAAGTAGAGAAGCCCAAATCAAAGCACCAGGCATTTTTTTTCTACATACAATCTGAAATAAAAACAATCTAAACTAAAATATTGTTGTCATATTGTTTTACAGATACTTTAAATGTCTGCAGCTTATAACATACAGCAAATTGACAGATGTCCCATAATACCTTTAGAAATTTGAAAGAAAAATGCACTAGGTTCTTGACCATTTCTTTGTACACCTGTATGTATAGGTTTAAATACACATTCAGAAGTACGACTTTGATGATCCTTATGTGCCCCTTCCAACTCAGTATGTTCTATATGCATATGACATGCACATATCCCTGCTCAATGTAAGAAGAGTTTAGCAATACCATCTTGAAAGAGTCAAGACAGTTAGAAAATGAACTTTGCAAATTATTTAAATTAGATTCACAAAAGATGTCTGAAACATGGTCTATTAATTGGCAATGGGACACACAGAAATCTTCTACCCCAGTAATTAAGAGAACTTAAAACAAATAAGACTCACTCGTCTGAAGATTTTGACTTTGTGCTTCCCACTATCCTCCGTTTGCTTCATTTTTTCAGTCGTTGTATTTAGATTACAAGTAGGTGTTTGCTTTGACATCCCCAGTTTTTCACACTCAGTTGCTTTTTCTTCTTTATGCTCAAGTTTCACTTGAGTATCTGGTACATTTTGATCAAAACACTCCATTTTTTTGTCTTCTTCAGCACAGCACTTCACACAGACATACTCTTTATCTTCTTCACCCATCTGCTGTGCTTGAGAAAGGCTCAGTCCAACACAGTCACCATGAAACCAATCATCGCATCTACCACAACCTACCATAAACCTGAAAACAAAGTAAGATAAAAGTCAGTGAAAACAGTGAAAGACTGAAAGAAGATACAGCACCTTCAGCAGGATATATCATAATTGTTTTGATTTGTGCATCTCAATCATTTGTTCTTACCTAGTAAGTGATTTTCTTTGGTGCTTTACATCCATCTCCAGCCTTACGACACAGTATGATTTTCCTGAGAGGTATTTTTTTGGCCTTTTTGCTTTTTACAGTAGTCCAAGAGACTATCAAAACCCCACTGTGTTTGTGTAACTTGCTCCCAAATCCTACCAAGTTTCTTATCAGACTACTATCAATGTTCTTATGAATGTTAAAAAACAAAACCAAAAACCTGTCAACTCTCAGAAACAGTTAATTTGTTTGAAAATACTTGAAAATTTTCTTGTAAGATACTATCCTTGCTTTCCTATAAATATGATTGTCATCATTCATCACAAACACATCGGCAGCTGCAATCAACCACAGCACTATGAGGTCTTTAAATGTTTTGACAAACACAATGGGCACATCAACCTCTTCTAAATTAGACGGTATTTTACATCTCATGCCTTAGACCATTATTACTAAATTATTTCTAGAAAGTTGCTTTTCATTCTCTTTACTGGTGAATATGGGGCCAGGAGTTTGGCTTCCAAAACCACCTGTCCAGCTTGCAGTGACTGTTTTCTTTCAAATAAGGTACACGCTTTTGCGCTACTCAGCTATTTCATTCAGAGCTAACAGTTATTTAAAGAATGCTTCAAACACCAAAATGACTATCTTTTCAAGGACACTCTTCGACTCACAAGTCACTTGACTGCATTATTTTAAAAGCAGAACCAACTTTAGATACAGATAGTATTTTCAAAGCATTGTAAAGATCACCTGGTCTAAAATAAAAGCATAGTTTCTGACTATTTTGTGGAAGCATTTTGAAAACTTCATTAGGTATCATGAATACCTCATTGCGCTGATACATACAATTTCCAGTGCAAGTATTTGGGAATGATGTGGAATTTCAAAGTTCCACAGGCTAAAAAACAACTACTTCAGGAGACTTACATGGTAGGAATTTTTTTCTACAAATAATGAACCTGGCACCAAGGAACAGCTTTCAAAAGATATAGGAAACCTCTTGCAATATCCACTTACATTCTCTTTTCCCTTTTATATTTTTGACAGGGCAGAGGTTGTTTGTTGTTGGTTTTTCGTGTGTTTTTGTTTGTTTATTGGGTGTTTTGTTCCATTTTTACTTCTTTCTTCTTTTCATTTTGTTTTATACTTACATAAACTATATTCGAGATATGTACTTTAACATATAGTCTGGACAGAGAAAATCCAGAAAGACCCCAAGTGTATTAAAGAAAGTACAAGTTCTTTGTTAATACTGAAAAATTATTTACTCAGTTCCTAGGTTTTGAATTTCATAGAAGACAGACTTGACTTAAAAAGTAATTCATGAAAATCTGGTTGTTTCAGCAATACATTTAAGAGCTAAATACCCTGACATGCAAATGCTCTTTCTTTAACCTAATACCTTATAGATCTCGTCCATAAAGTGATTCTACGCAAAATGATTCCTAACTTATGTATGTCCCTACTCAGGCTAGGATCTGCTATCTGCTGACTTACCTACTTGGCAGAACCATATAAATATTTCAGGATGTGCTTAGAGCAACTCTCATTCTCCAGAACTGTAAATGAACGTTCCAGGTGGCTTGATGCAGGTATTGTATTCAAAAACTACTGTTACCTCTAAGAGATGAAAACTCTTATTAACAGCAGATGTTTGAAACAAGAGAACAGAAGAAAAAACTGTGTCTTTATGTTCTGTCCCTCCCTACTCAAAATACGTCAGGATTGCATTCTGCTGAAGAAAATATTTTGATGCAAAATGAGTCTGAGAAGTTTTAGAGGTCCATCAGATGAGAAAAAGTCTATGATGATGTTTGCTAGATTTGAAGAAACTGGTTTTTAAACTAGTTTGGGAAGAAAAGTATTTTCTCCTTTTGAATTTTCCTTTTCTTAGCTGCAACTACATTAATAGTATTACTCATCACTAGCAAACAGTATCTGTTCATAATTTTAATTAGGAAAGCAGAGGTTCCTTCATGTTTTTTCAGTATCTCAATCTTTTCAGATTCATGTTCCAGCAAATTGCAAAAACAAGAAAGGTAATGTTAGGGCGCGATTACTTCTGATGGTCTCAGCAGAGTAATACCATAGCATTTATAAACACAACAGAAAAACAAGAAAGAAGTGATAGGACTGCTACACAAAGCTGACTGTCCTACAGCCAAACATGCAAGGGCAGGAAATACAAAGCAAGTGCCTGTTTCGTAAGTGCAAGGGTCCACAGTGGGTGTTTATGTAGGACACATCCTGTATTACTGCAATAAAATACTAGTAAAGCTCTGGGAACACTGAAACTGGTTACAAAAATTCCTCATGTAAGATTTGCTGCAAAAGCTTAAATAAGGTCAAAGCGCACCGTCAAAGCATCATGCTTAAAGGACGTTCTGGTGTCCTAAAGAATTAATGCCTATTCTAAAATAAAAAGAAACCAAGAATACGCCATCATGAAGCCACAACTGCTATTAATTGAATTTTTATTAAAATATATGTATTTTTTTCCCTCGGTTTGTAAATTCAGGCATCGGAGACTAATTTGTTAAATGAGGAAGATGGACTGCAGCGTTTAGTAACCAAAACAAACTTTTGATTCATATTTAGAAAATGGATATTTGCTGAAGAGATTAAACAATACACAAGATGCTGCACATCTTCAACTTTAAATTGACAGCACATGGAATTTTTCAGCTTAGCTCACACATATTAAGGGGAGTAATAGAGATGGTGTGTAAGTAAGGCACCAGGATAGGTATCCAGTCTTAGATCTTTATTTTCAGGTCTATCAAATAAATAATAAAAATTTTAAAAGTCAAAAACCCCTACAATGAATTCAGCTCAGAAAGATCATTCTTCACTAAGACTACACACTGAGAGAGAGATGTCATTCAAGCAAACTACTGAAGATGGAAGATTCATTTGGCTTCATTCCAGTCTTCACAACAAAGTTTCAGTTACACTATAGTTTAACACACACAACAAAACTTGAGAAGTCAGGATTCAGAAATCAAGACTACAAAAAGAATCAGGAAACATCCATGATGCCTGTACTATAAAACAGAATGCACTGTTTACAATTGTTTTGTCTAAACCTAGTTATACAAAATGGTAATAAAAACACTGGTGCTGCCTGCCCAAAAAACCTCATTATTTCTACTAACTGGGTTTTTCTTCCACACTAGTCAAATGCAAGACTGCAACTTTTGAGGCTGGGAGAGAACATACTGATTTTGATACCAGTAATGTAAATAATCCTTTTTACCATAAGGCCACTTTTACATTTTTGTTTCACTCATCTGCACACAAAACAACTCTGATTTGTAGCAATTATAATTGGATAATGGGCAATGTTCAAACTAAATATGGGAGTCAAGAAAAACTGAAGCCTGGTTTGAAGGCTCAAGGATGTCCTTTTGCACAGTTGTTATTTTTGACTGAAGCGGTTCTGATATCTTGGGACTAGTAAAACGTCAAAGTTTCTGACTGCAGATTGCTTCAAATTTGAAGTGCAGGACTTTTACCCGTGTTGTAAGGCTGGATTGGAAGATGTAAAGCTGAAAGAGAAAGAAAAATATGTTTTAAAATGTTAAATCATGCCACATTCAATGAAAGACTTGCTTTCATTGGACTTTAATATAAAAAAATTTTTTGGAAGAAAAAATTTTAAAAAAACTGACAGGTGACAGCAGACAGTATTATAGCTCATTGGGACTTTTGCATAGAGTATGCTACTGTTTCATTCTTTTAAAGAATCCCCTCGGTAGTCTGCATATCAGCATGAAAACAGACACCTTAAAATCAGAAATTAATAGATGAAACATAAAAAGAGACAGAATAATTAGAGGAAACTTGCCACAATCTCTCTTATGGTCGGAAGACTTTCTTTGGTGTGTTATTTGTAGTAAATTAAATTCATTTGTTAGATGAAAAACTCAGGCTTGGACAATTTATTTTCTAAACATACGGGCCATGTTTTAAAATTACCGTCATACATTCAAGTTATGCAACAGCAGCAAGTTTCCAGAGAAATTCATTACCGTAAAATGGGTAGAAACCCCCTTACTCATAAAACAGTTTTTCACTGTAAAGCTATACTTGAGTAAAAGAAAAAACAAATCAGGAGCTGTCAACAGTTATTCAATGTGGGACAGTAACCAGCATTTAAACACTAATTAATAATGTAAATTGCCACAGAAAAAAATCTGTTTTGGAAACAATTGCTTCTCTTTAATCCTTCATGTTTGTGGTACATAGCAATTGGGAAAAATACCACAAGAGTACTCAAATCTTAACCAAAAAAACCCCAAACTAACAAAAAAATCCAAATCAAACTATTCAAAATAACACCCTAGCCCTGAACTCACCCAAGATGAGTAAACCCACTGTTCACTTTTTAAAGACTTCAGTATTTAAAGCAAGTCCCCCATCTGCATTTCCATCCCTTAATGGCACTGTTCACCAATCTTCTACAGATCTGCTGTAAACTTGCACTAACATTTCAACTGTTTCTCTGCTGCACCGATGCTACAGTCCAGCCAATGTTAAAGCAGGGACAAGATATTCGTGGCACGGCAGCTTTAGCTGTGTATGTTCCGCATCAGTGAAGTAGCATGGCTTAATACAAAGCTCAAATGAAATGCGTGTCTGTCCAAAAAATATCTGCACTGCCTTGTAAGAGCACAGAGACATGAGCAGTTCTGCTTGTTTCCTTTTTGACAAAATCTAACACAAGTGACATGACTCTTCAAGTTCTGATCTTCTAGAGAAAACCCACAAACCCATCTCAATCATTATCGGCATATCTCTTTACAAGAAATTCGCAGCACATGAAAAAGACACTGCAAACTTACTGCCTAAGTACTAAATTTCAATAACCCATATTTTATGCCATATGTTTCTTCTCTTTCTTAAAAGCATAATTTTCTTTGCTTTTCGTATTACAGGAACCCCTCCAAAAAGGAAGCAGCAGGAAGACAAATAACTTTATGCTTTTTGAATTAAAGATGAATTCATGAAACATGCCAAACAGCAAAGCCAAAACCACTGAACTTCCCCAAAACCCTGAAAAAAAAGAGTAAATTTCCTTATATTCATTACAAATCTGCACTAAAGATTATATATATATACACATGTGTGTATATATATATATATATATATATATATATATATATATCTCTATCTAAAATCATTATGGGAAGCTCCATTACCGGTGGATTCTACACATGTTGCAGGATAAGCATTGTATGCTTTATAAACTGCATTTATAAGCAGTTTGTATTTATGCTCATCTTTTATAAACTATTTTAGACAACTTATGGTATCCATTTACTTGATTACTTAATGCTACTGGTATTAATAATAATCCTGCCAATACTGCAGCATAGTAACATAATCCATATAAAATCTACTAATACAATTATGCAACTGTAAATAAAAATCACAGTGGAGTCCTTCCATTCGTTAATTATACATTACAATGTTGTTTTGTTTATATTGTCATTCAGTTTTTCTACAGCTGTGGCTGGAAAAGCATAATAGCTTTTAATGTTGCAAGGCTTTTCACAGAGGAAGAAAGCAGTAACAGAGGCAGAAAATTTAAAAGCATCATCCATTACTGTAAACTGATGACATCTTGCATAATCTGCTGTTTAACATACTCATACTATCTAATGGATGTTTACTAGAACTCAAGCACCATCATTATTTTAATTACTGTTCCTTGTGAAGAATGTTCTCACAACAAATTGTTTGCTGTATAGTATCCACTGATGCCCGGCATCACAACCCTAAAAAAAAAGTATGCCTATGTAATTTAAGTATGGCTATAAGTTTGGAGACTTAAACTCCTTTCTCAACCACTCTCTTTTATATTGGCTGTGCAAATTGTATGATAATGTGGATCCACTATAATTAATTGACAATTAGTACTATTTTCAAGATACAAATCACCTAACAATAATCTTTACTACAGTTAAAAATGGTTTGCTGTTTGCATCCATCAGCCAAAGTACTTTTCTGTACCAGTTCTGAAGAGACTTTTTAGGAATTATATGTAAGCAAGAGATCAGGAATACTGTACCTTTGCTAAATCAACTTCAGCACTTTACAATTAATTACCTTTTACAACATTACTAACTTTTCCTCTATATTAAAGCATAGTTGAAATGGGGGGGGGGAAGTAAAATCTAAGTCCTGTATCACTTAATTTTTCTGTGAGGTTTGAGCTCAGTTTGTATCTGACCACTCAAACTGGATTATCAAAGCCCAAGGAACAACAAAACAAAACCAGAAAAAAAAAAACCACAAAAGAACAGCAGAAGAGAACCCTCAAACTCCCACAGCCTATTAAAAAAAAATCTTACTTGGAACTGCTGAAATCAAGAGGAAGTCACCAAATTAAAGTTACAAACTTTCTTGGTGATAATGCTTTGTAGAACATTTGCTTAGAAGCAGAGTATCTCAAGTTGTGTACTATGAATTATTCATCCAAAATTGATCGAACTTCTTTTTAAAGAAGACAGACTACAGACAAGGGAGACAATCTGAAAAACGTCTGTTAGGTTTCGTCTATTTGTACAAGCAAAGAACCAGTTCAGCCCTCCAGCTTGCAGAGAATTTGAACATCTACAGTGAAAACCAGAGAAATCTTACATTAGCAGATTTCTCAGTGTCTGCAGAGCTACCATCTTCATTTAGCACTATGCCAAGAAATTACATATTATTTGTAAAATTCAACTATCTTTACCAACCTTCAATCTGTCTTCTGGAAAGGTAACTATTGTTTGTGACAAAGCTTAGTATTTTCAGCATCATTTGGATTCATTAGGAATTTGAGTAGTAACTTCAGTCTAACATTTTTCAATGTGATATGCATATCGATACACATACACACGCTTCACCTCTAGACAGATAAATGAAAATTTTTGCACATGATTTGTTATTAGCTGATTAGAAAACATCTCACAGCAATATTGGGACACGCTGGCAATGTCAAACATGTTGAAAACTATACTATGAGTAACAACAATTCGAACCTTGCACTGAAAAAATACCCTTTCAGATGTGCTGAAAATTATAAAAAGTTAAATTGTCATCTGACTTGTGCACAAACACAAGGCTTAGTTTTCATATGAAAGAGCAATTCTTTTTAGTTATGTAGCAAAGGTACATCACAATACATCAAGTAAACAGGCTGAGGCAGTCCTAAAGCCATACACTGACCAACCCATTCTCTTAGTAATGAAAATAATATATAAAACAGCTATGATGGTTACAGCTTATAAACTTCAAGACAAATGGAAAAGGGAGCATGAAGTCATTGTTCAAAGCTCAAGTGCCAAACAATGATGATCTATTAACAGCAAGCAAGCAAGCACTGTCTCTTACAAAGCAAGATGTTACAAACTTTTTTGATGATGCAAATCTCATGTTTATAACACAGAATTCCTCCTTTCCCTAAAAAACCCACTGTATCTGCAGTACAAGGTACGCATACTTTGACTTTGCCCGTGGCCAGCAAATTACTGCATGTATTCCTAGAGATATAAATTTACTCCATTTGTCACGTGCTGATCTGAAATAAAACAACATTGAAGTACCATCCTTCTACTGCTGTTCTAGCAGGCAGAGCAAAATTACTCTGGGTCTGTGTAAGGTCTATGTGGGCATCACCCTTTGGGAATTCTGTACACAAAGAAAGCTGATGCCATGATTTCCACATATTATCTTAAACCTGAATCAATTCTCTGAGCTTGGTATTACAATAACAACAAGTTAGTGGCTTTACATTTATTATAGGGAATACACAAAGATTCAAGTGACTACTACTACTCTGCATCCTGAATTTTAAATATATTACTTTAACATGACATCCTGCAAAGCTCTTGGCAAATTATTTCCCAGTTTGGGGCTGCAACTTCAGTTTAACTTCTTTTCCTACAAGCAATTTGCACCACGGCATTGAATAAAATTTCCAAATTTGAAATAACCACACAGCAAGATATAAACACAAACGTTGTTTCAGATCTTAGCTCTGTCTTTGACAATTCTTGAACATACAGTCATTTGACAGCATTTGTGTTTTACACTTTCTCATTTTCTCTTATAGAATGAACAGAGGAAAAAGGGTAAGAGTGACCAGCTAGGTGGTTTCAAAAGGGAACCAAAAATTCCTTGAAAAGTAGTCCACACAGCAAATTAAAATCCCCTTTTCATTACTGTAAAATGTTGATAGTTTTGATGGGTTTCCAAGAGACAGAATTCAAATTCATCATCTTAGACCTCTTCTCTTTTGCACTTTACTAGAAGCATTTTCTTTTTCTTGAACTAATAATTAAATAAGGACGAAATGCCAAGGCACTTGAGATATAAGTTTTGCTTCCTCTTTTATCTTGATGATAGCAAGTGAATCTGCAAGATTTAAGTTATTTGTAGCGTAAAACTACAAAGTAAAGTAATTTGAACAAATTAAAACTTTATTACTTAGACTAGCAATGATAAAAAGTGATGCACTGACAGTCTTAAATCTTCTGTTATTAGGCATGAAGCTCAATATTGCAATCTTCCTTATTCCACTACCATGTCTCAGTCACATTCTATATACAAAAATTCTGTGTTTATGTGCTAAGAATCTCTCTACATTTAGCAAATGTCATTATCTTCTGCTGAAAGCGCTGGCTGTATCAACAGTTTTGCAATACAAACATAAAAAATAACACAATTTCAACACAAAAACCCTAAAACACTTAAGACTGACATTACAAAACTGGTGATACTAGTAATTACCATCTGTGGCAACTCATGGGCTGTCTCAAACCAACCTCAGGTGGTGATCCATACACTATGTTATTCTTCTGGCAGCAGTAAGAACTGGCAATGCAAAATCGGGTTTGTTGAACTTAATCCTATATCACTGTATCCCTGTATCTTCTGTAATGCTACTTTGACTTTATACTAAAATAAGTAGATTTAACTGAGTCACTGCCACATCTTCCCATACTGGTTAGATCCGTTTAGTAATAAAAATCAAGACTTTCTGAACTCTAACAAGACACTGAAAAAAGAAAATCCATAGAATGCTTAAAATATTAGCAAAACTAGAAAGAATATAGGACAAGTTCAACCCAAAGCTGCATTTTTAACATGAAGCAGTTTAAATTCCAAATATCACATTTTGCTTTAAAAATATCTACAGAAGCATTTCTGTATCCAGAAAGCAGCCTTTTGGGATGTAAACAATTCACTGAAATACAGGCTACCCACACAGTTCTACTGTCGTGGTAACGTCCAAGACGTCAAAAAGTAAGGAAATGCAACCTGCTTAAAATTAAACACTTTTACAAAGACACAAATGGTAGACTCTTAAAAATAAAAGGGTGTTGTTTTTTTTTTTTTAAAAATAAAACGACATGGAACTATATTTGAGCATTCCTTCAATCAGGTAACCCTCAGCAACCAGGCAGAGCAAACCTCTGATTAATTCTTTTAGAAGGCCACAATGATGCAGTTACTATAGCTGCACAGCAAATGAATTTTCATGTATTTGTTTTTCAAGTATGATACAATGAGTCAATAAAGCTCAAAAGAGGTTCCTAGATACAAATAAATGCCAAAAAAAACCCTCAGGTGCCAAAGGTAATTGTTCCATATTTCACTCTGATGTATGGAGTTCTAAAGCACAGTCACTAAAAATTACTATTAAAACTTTCTCTCACATAAGCTAATCACAAATATCTTCAATTTGACATTAAAAAAATCAAAAAGTAGGCTAGCAGGTAGAACAGCAACAAAAAAATACTTCAATATTAAAACACAGTAAGTGTAACAAAGGAATTCTTATTCTTGGACTGAAAGATCATTAGTGAAACTCAATGGTCTTTTTCAGCTCACTTACTGTGTAGAATAACTTTTGTCACAGAGGGATATCATCAACTTCAGATGCAACCCCATTATTAAGTTTAAAGGCAATTTCAGATATGCCCACGTGGAAGTTTTGTGGGGGTTTTTCAAGTTCTTCTTTCTCCCCTCCCCACCAACTGCTTCATTACTGTTACATGAAACCTCACTGTAATGATTACACAAAATGAAAAAATCTCTGTATCTCTAGTATTAGAATTGCACCTGTACCAGATAAAAACCACATGTAAACAACCATTAATTTTTTTGGTTGACAGTGATCCTTCCACTTAAGAGGTCTCTGGAAAGAAGGAAATGACAGCCTGGAACAGAGATATCTAATTTGTTTTCTATGAAAAAAAGTCAAGTTTAAAGTGCATAATTAAAAAGCATAGAAGAATTATAGGTTCATCAAAATATGTACTCATATAATAAAACATTTCGATTCAAACTTTTGGGCCAAACTAATTTCTAACACTCTGTTTAAATGACCAAAAGAAAGCATATGAGTGCAAAGGAAAGTAATGACTGTATGACATACAGACTTGTATTGCAAGACTATGACTCTGTTTTGGCATGAGCAGCGTGAAACGCTTGGTGAAAAGAAAAAAATTATCTTTCAAGATCAGTAATAAATTCCTAAGACACACTGCCACACACACCTGTTGCCATGTGGCTTTTTGCAAAAGCCACACTGCTTGCTGGGCACCCAAGTATGTTTGCTTTCACCAGCAGAGGTATGTTCCAAGCCTTCCCTTTTAACAGTTGAAATGTTATCTGGAATGAACAAGGGAGGTTCATCAAGTGAAAGACTTTTGCTACTTCTTCTCTGGCGAGGTTGGAGATTCTTATCATTTCTTCTTGACCTGTTTTTTTCTTTATCATCCTCCTTCAGATGTTCTACAGCAGGGGGATCTTTAGTCTCTGCCTCTTCCTTTGCGGAGCTATTTGCTTTTAGCCCAGTTGCAAGCTGGTGTTTGCTGGCTTGCTTCTGACCAGGATGTGAAACATGGCCTGACAATGAATGCACAGAGTGGTGGGCATCTTTAGAGCAGCTTTGATGAGTAGGAGATTTCTCACTTGCTTTTTGAACTGAAGACTTCTGTGCTTGCGCAGAAGCCTGGACTCGGGGTATTTTCTTCAGCTTTGTGTTGGTCTGCTTTTTTACAGTCACCCCTGAAACACTACTCTTTGCTTTCAAACCTAGATCAGATTGTTTCTTCCTAATTTTAACCGGGTTATTTGGATGCTGATGACTCTCTTGCTCATCCGCATTTCGCTTCAGACTTGCTGAAGAGGGACTGTGAAGGCCCGAAACAGCAACACCAGCTCTCGTTCTTGACCGCACCATTTCTTGTTGCACTGTACCTGATTTCTGCCGAGTACCTGCAGTCAGATTTTGTTTATTCTGTACTACAGATTTACTATGCCGGGGCCTAATGTTCTTTTCACATTTTGTTGAAATACCAATTTCTTTCTCATCATCCTGAACTTTCGATGCCTCTGGGCCTTCTACTTTAGTACTGCTGATCTGCTGCTGTACATTTTGGCTTGATTGGTCAACAACAGTGCTTTCTAAAATGCTATTTCCTGGGTCAACAGAAGTAAACTCTTTGCTTTTCAAGTCTTTATTATCACAGTCTGTACTGTCCAATAGTTTCTCAGATGGAGTTTCAGTTTTCTCCATTCCCTTGTCATCGCCTCCAGCTTCTGTTACACATTCCTTTACTGACAATGTATTTTCATCAAGAACTTCCACACTGTGGGAACCTGAACTGCAATCAACCTCCTCTTTCACAGAGCTGGACAAATCTGAAAAGGTCTCACAAATTTCATCTGTATTCATGCAAGCAGTAGATGAATCATTATCTTTTCCAGTTACTTCAATTTGATTATGTTCTTCTGTTTTCTTCTCTGATTCCTCTGCTTTATTATCAGTCTTTTCTTCCGAAGAATTTTCCAGTTCCATTGAATCAGTCACATCACTTGTTTCATTTTTAACTGGAATCATTTCAGTATCTGCAGAACAAACTGACTCAGCACTCCCAGAGTCAGTCTTCATTGCAACCTCTACTATTTCCTTTGTTTCCTCAGGAGAAGGAGAACAGGGTCCTGTTAAATCAGCACAACTTAACTCTTGGGATGTTTCTTCAACTTTTGCCGGCTCCGGGGTTTCAGACTTTATTTCTTTCACATCTTCGGGACCAGGCAGACATTTCGTACTACTTTGGGATGCTGTTACTGCTGCTGCTGTTCCTTCTGCCTGTCCTGATCGTCGTGTACTACGCCTAACCTCCCTAGGCTGCTCCGTTTTCAAACGTGCACCAACATCTGTCTCTTTAACTGGACTTCTCTCTTGTTTCTGTCCATTTTTTGGAGCAGATCCACTTTTTACAGATGATTTCTTGGTATTAACAGGAGGAGCAACATTTGAACGCTTGGCTAGTGTGCTCTGCCGCAGACTCCGTACTGGTTCTAGGAAGGGAAAAAGAAAGTCTCTTAGTTAATTCTGCTTCCTTCTCTTTGCAAATACAAGACTTGCCTAGAATAAAACTGACTTACTCAATTTAGCTTAATGGATACAAAGAGAACTTAAAACTTAGTTGTTTACTAAACTTAAAAACCTCCCCAATACTAAATTACTTGCTTTTCAACACTGACATGTAAAATCCTATTACTCTAAAGGCTATGGAATTTCTAAGTAGGACGTACAAAATACAAGTGATAGAAAGACAATCAAAACTAACTCTACTTTTCTATCTCAGCCTCTTATACCTCAAACAAAAATTGCACAAGCTATATTGTAATTAGAAGCGTAACTGAAGTGTGAAAATCTTTTAGAGAATAGTCTATGAATCTGAGACCCAGTCACATTCTCACCTGATGACAACTTTTACATTTTCTAAACAAGTAACCATTCCAGTGCCCTAAACAGCATAATCACCAGCTTTGTACCACAGGCTCTTATTTAAATTCTGATCTCCATATTAAATAATTTTACCTTTTTAACTCAACCTGCTCTGTAGGGGAAAAAAGCAGAGAAGTAAATAACTCCAGTTCAACAAGTTAGAAAACCCCTAACTATAATCAATTAGCTACTACAAAGAATTTAAGTATTTTAATAAAATATTCATTAAGTATACCGAGATATTTTGATTAAAGACTTTCTGACTGCAATTACTATAACCTAATTTAAAACAAAAAGAGGATATGCAAATAAAAATTAATAGAATCAAAACTTTAATTGGAAATAGAGATATGCTAACCTAATATTCCAATGCTGTTTTGCAACTCCATCCTGCTTTTGTTGAAGAACCATGTTATTAATCTTATGTAGGTAAAAGGATCAAAAACTCAAAAATTAGTTTAATGACCACAAGCCATGAGGAAGACACTAAATATTTATTAAAGAAGAATTCTAATTGACTCAACCTCTATGGATGCTAGCTTCTAGCTGCAGTGTATGAAGAAGGAAGTTTCTATATTGGAATTCACACAACCAAACTAAATCTTTAAATGTTGGGGGTGGGATTTTAAAGATTTAATTTACTTCAAATGTGCAAACACAATCTATGATCACCTTGTGCCATTAAACGTGGTGATTTCCTCGGTGACGTGACTGATGCTTCTTCAGCACGGCTTCTCAAATTCCTATTAGGTAAAGCAAGCTCATCGTCATCGATGGTGTCATTACCACTCTCTTTAACTCCTTCTTCATCCATAGTATCATCAAGACCAATAACTGGAAAAAACAAACAAGAAAGAGCCTAAAACTTAAAATGATCAAAAAGTGTTGCATCTATAATGCTGAGCAAGACGAGGAAGAGACAGCGAAAAATAAATAAATTGGCCATCTAAAATCAAACAAAAGAGGAAAAAATGAAGAAATGAAAGACAGAAAATTCCCATGTGAGGCAGCTTCAGTGTAGAAGAAGCTATAACCCACAGCTTACAACTTCTGTAGATTGTCCTTACAGCTTTTTTGTGGACTCACATTTTATTTTGCCACAGGAAGGTCCCCAGTCTTAGAGGATCAGCTGCCCCTCACTGTCCCTTCCCACCTAAGAAAAAGTGAAGAAAGGTAAACAGCAGAAAGAGCTGATCCAGAAGTGCAGAGTGTAAAAATCACAGTTTTCTCACAGGGTACCATTTTAAAACTCTCAGCCCCACCCATATCACATATCTGCATCTGTAATGCCTTTTTGGAAGAGCTTTAAGTGCAGCAAGCACTTAACCTCCCAGGAGAGACGGGGAACATTGTCTTTGGTGAATTCCTATCCTCCACTAACCTGAGAGAGATCCCAGAGGTTGCTTCTGAAAACAGGTTTCCTAAGAAGCAGTCAGGTCACTATACCAGCCATTCTCCTCACTTGCTCTAATTTGGTTCTTGCAGCGTTAGCCTCTCCTATTTAAAGATCCTATGTGTGATTAATGAATCCTGGTCCCCATGGGATGAAAAACTTGTGAGATCATGCCAAACACCCAAGTGATTTTACAAAACACGTAGGAAGGTCTAACAAATATAACAGAGACTCCAAACAATCAAGAATGTCTGTTTTTCACTATTAAGACACCAACCTTGAAGCATTTTTAAGATAAATGCACATGACGCATATAAGATACCTACAAATTTCTAACAATTGATTACTTAAAACTGATACAAATTAATACACTGATCACAAAAGTCAAAAAAGCAAGAAGTTAAATTAAAAATTGAATTTTTAGACCAGCTCAGAAAATCTGTCAACTCCTGGTCCTTCTCAAGTCTGATATTACTGCAACTTAAAAAAACCAATGCCCTTGTGAAGGCACTACAGTAATAAGCATACTTCTAAAATAACAAAAACTGGTAGCTGTAAAATACTGCTGAAGCCAAAGACTGATGATAATCAAGTCTATCAATCCACAATCACCTGCCATAAAGAGTTAAAAAAAATAAAGTAACCATGCAACGTGTTAGAAGTTCAAATATTAGGAAGTTTTTTATCAGCCTCTTAAGGAAGGCTGATCATGGCACCATTCTGAACCTCTGTAATCAGATGGCTGCCAGGAGCTGAAAGCAGTAAGTTTCTTAAGCTAACAGTTTATGGCCGTTCATTTTATTTTAACCATAATTTTTAGTTACTGCACTGTACACATCAGTTACAAGGAAAGGTGTTTGTGGAAATTACTGTCCACTTCCACTTTCCAATCCACAGAGCCACCTTTACATCTGTGTGAGTTTAAAAACATACAGATATCACATACAAGCTGCACGAGGCTGATAAAGCTGGTCTTACTCCACTCAAGAGTGTTCCTTAATCACTTATTTGCTACAAGCTACATACTGGACACATTGGCAAATAAATGACATTGTAACTGCCCTATTAGACATTATTTTTCCTGTAAATATCTAATACTGGCCATTGTCCAAGACGGAAATCTGAATGAGATGGACCCGCACCCTAATTTCAGCTGCCCATTCTCATGTTCTCAAAGGTTATATCCTCCCAGCAGCTCTGCACTTTGGTATTCGTGTTTTCACAGTGTTCCTACAAAACACAAAACTGGTTTTTGGGAACAGACTGTGACAAAAGACAGTCCTTTCACATCCACTTCTATTCCTTCTGTATAGAACTAAACTACTAAGCTATTGAAGACAACATGAAAAATAAAAACTACTCGGATGGCTTCTGAAACAACTCTGGAGCATATTAAAGGGCTGCCATTAGTCTTGGGCTTCACAATGTTGTTGCTCAAGTTAAGGAATTTATACACCCTCCTTTATTAATAACAAAAGAGACACATTCAAATCATTATTCACAGTTTGAAATATCAGAATTATTTTCATACTTACAAGACTCTGTGCTGTAGCTTTAATTTTACAGAGGAATTTGAAGCACAGAATCTTGCTAATTTCAAACCACCTGAGCTACAACTCAGCTAGTACAGACAGCCTCATGAGGCCCCGTATGAGGAGCATTCCACACAGACCCTGCTGGGAAGAGAAAAAGTGACAGAGAACAGCAATGGATACAAAGAAGACTAGGAAAGTAAATTATGAAAGAGAAGTAGAGGTAAAGAAACAACCCTAGAGAAGGTAAACCAACAAAAGCAAAATCTGAGAGAACTAAAAAAAGAAAAAGTAGAGATGATCTTAGTAATAAATATCTAGAGATTATTTCAGCAATAAGTATAGAAATTAGAAAAATAAAATAGGAAAAAATAAAAAAGGAAAAATAAAGGAAAAACTTATCTGAATAGGAAGAATGGTACACCAGTGTACAACTTAACAGATTGCAAATAAAAAAAGTACAAATCACATTCAACATATTTGTACTGGAAAAGGCACCACTGACGTTCACCTTACTATTTTGAGTTTCTCCACGACTTTTAAAGTATCTAAATTTCTAAACTACTGAGCTGTACTACTGACTCATTTTTATAGATGTTATACTCTAATAGAACAACAGACAGTAAAAACAGTCTACTTGCAAATTTAAAGCAATGTTTTCCCTATGGTAAAACAAAAGCACAAACATTTTTAATTCTTTAGCAATGTGAAACTGAAGGAAACAAGCCTTACTATTTTCTGGTGAAAGAGGAGGTAAAGAGGAGAAAACACCCCTAAATACATAATCAAAAACTATGACATTTGTAAGATTTATTTTTACTAACATAAGACTTTCCTTGACTATTTTCAGCCACAACTAAGACAGAAATACTCAGTTTTTTGACACACTGACCAAGGTAAATATCAAGTGTAGAAATAAATTTATTTTCTGTAGATGTTATCCCTGGATTTCTTTTGCTCAGGTAACCACACCAAACAGAATATCACTGTTGTTCCTGCTTTGCACTGCTGTCAAATGCTATGTCCAGCTGAATCACACTAATGGCAGGAATGTGCAAATCCACAGCAGACTATAAGCATCACAGATTTATATGGAAATGATTGAATATTTTATAATGTCTACTATGTTATATGTGAATAACAACATAAAAATGTAACATTATGCTTCAATGAAAAGAACAATTAGAGTCTAAAGCAGTAACTAACATGTCTGGGTAAGCCTTCAGAAGAGCTAATAAACTCCAGTGAAGCAACAAAACATACAGAGATCGTGATATTTTGTCAGGAAAACTCAAGATCGTGAATGAAGATGGTATACTTTCTATGAAAAACTTTTTCCCTATTGACATTTGTAATGCATATGTTCAAGAAACAGGATTAAAAATACTTTTTGTTAAAAAAAAGATATATTTTCAAGAGAAATTATGTGACTGATGACATAACTTACATAAGGAAACATCAAACTCCAAGTGTTTTACAAAAGTTTGCCTGTAACCCATTGAACTCAGAATTTGCCTGCAAGTACCTCGGGCTGACTGCCTAGTGCAAGAAAAGAATCACAGTAAGTAACATGAGATATTAACTAAACATTTGCTCCCATTCTCCATTACTGTCTGTGTTGTAAAGAGATATTTTTACTGTCTTTACAACAAAGACTCGTGAAAATCAACTAGGATTAATAAACTTAATATAGCACTGCATACCCATTTTATTAAAAAGATGGAGCTACATCACAAGCCTACTGAATTGTGGTTCTTTAGTGACACAAGCCTGTTACACTGGAAATAACGAGCAGTAAAGCACAAATTTCAACAACAAAGTAAAAACATCACACCAAACCAAGGACTTTAATGTAAATTAATTAATTTTATTAAGAAGGGAGTCTTCATATATTTACAAATCAGAGAGCTAATCTAAATTGCTTTGCAAATCTTAGTACAGATCCAACCTCTCTCCACCCATGAAACTGATCCAAAGGCATAAATAACTAAATACTTCAGCAGGACCTAAGCTGGGGAATACAGGTAGTTTGCCACCTACAAACAGAAAAAGGAGCAAAATAAATATTCTCCAGGTTCTCAATACCAATACAGTAAATTTAAATTTTATACAGAGAAGTTACTACCTTGGTCATAAACCACTGTGTAACTGTTCATATGGACAGCTTGGAAGAAGGAAGGCAAAAAGAGGTAAGAAAACAAAGAGCAACAACTGTAGACCCAATTTTGGGCTGGAATCTCAAAGTTACATTCAAAATTACTTCAAATGTAGGAGGAAAAATACATGTACATTTGGCTTTAGTGAAAAGAGCCTGAAATGCCTAACACAGCCAGACATCACACTAGCTAAAGGAAAGAGTACTGGTAGTCAGAAAAATTGGTTTGGCTCCCAAGATTCAGTAGGTGATCATGATTTTAGCAGAGGTAATGTTGCTTTTAACAATACTCACGAAAATACAGGCTAAAACTAGAAAAAGCAGACTGCACTTGAGGGAAACACTTTCCCAGCAGCAATCCAGAGCAACAGGAAAAAAAGGGCAATTAAAAAGATGTCACTAACACATTTTGTACATTCTTACAGCATCGGTCTTCATTATTTATGGTAAGTACCTGATTCAATAAACATACCCATAAACTAAATTAGTTAAAAGCTTGATTTTAATATGAAATCTAGAAATGTCTCCAGATGATATGCAATTAAAATTCCATTCCCTGTATTGTAAGTATAATAAATCAAACTACTGCAGTAAATGACGTCCTGAAAAGCTATACAGTTCGTGATAGCTAAGAAGTACCAATTTAGTATGAATGCTAAGTTATTTAGCTCATTGGCATGCGACCAGTATGAGCTGCTATGCTCACAGGTGGATAAGCTTCCACCGTGTCTTCCAGCAAGCACAGAATAAAACAGAAAACCTATCACTAGGGTACCATTCAAACTTGAAATAAGTGTGTTGCTCTTAAAAGAGTTCTGTCATATTCTAAACTTCAGAGTTTCCACTTACCAATTAATTGCTCAGTAAGGTAAAAAAATCAACACAACCCCATAAGCATGCTTCCACACCCACTCACACCACTCAAACATTTAAGGTGGCCAAGAGCTGTTCTACACAATATAAGCTTCTGCACTGGTCATGCACAGCTTGAAAGAACAGCCACCTGATCAAACTGACGAAAAGAAGCAGAAAGGCACCAGAAACATGATTTGGGACACTTCTGATTGCTCCAAGAATTTGAATTTCATTTATTTCTCAAAAGTTTAATTTCATCAAATTTCATCCTTTAACTGGCAAGGAGAGCAATTTTATCAATTTCTACTATTGACACGAGGTCTTTCTGCTTATGCCTACTCCAGGACAGTAAGAGCCCTCCATAACTACTAAGCTCCTATGAGCTCCAGTGAATAACATGGATAGTTTGTACCTTGATTCACAGAGGTAACAGAACTTCTTAACTGTGTTGTAAGACCAGCATTGTCCTCAGTCATGCTTCACAAACCAGCAATCTAACTACATCTTTATAGTTTAGCAGTCACCCTTCACAAACACATTCTAAAAGGATTTCAGCATAATTTGACCTCTAGCCTATCCAGCTTGTGAGGGTCATGAGAGTCATAGAGTTATGTCTACCTCTGCTCAAAGCCATAACCAGGATCACTCACAAAGAATCTTGTTCTCGTCTCTAAATACGTAATTATTCCATCAAAGCTAAAAAGATAACCCCATTCTATTACTCTAACCTCGTTCAGTTACTCAGTGGCAATTATACAGCAAGCTCAGCAAGTTTGGTCTGCTGTCTTTGGTCTTTACCGGTCTTTGTCTGACCAACAGTCTCATCGGACTAAAGAAACTATCTACATCCAGCACAATCTGGATTCAGGCCAAGAGATAAACATGAGATTGCTTTATTGGTACTGATACAGTTCTGCCTATCAATAGATAGGAAACAAACATCCATTATCATACTCCTTCTATTTGTCATATACCAGTACTGTTGACTGAGATGCTCAGTACAAGAAAGGCATGGACTTGGTGAAATGAGTCCAGAGGAGACCACAAAAATGACTGGAGGGCTGGAGCACCTGTCCTTTAAAGAAAGGCTGGGAGAGCTGGGGTTGTTTAGCCTGGAGAATAGGGGGACACCTCACTGCAGCCTTTTAATACTTAAAACGGGCTTACAAGAAAAATGTGAACAGACTTTTCAGTACGGCCTGTAGCGACACGACAAGGTGTGTTGGTTTTGCATGGTTTAATTTTTGGTGGTGAGGGAAAAACAGCCAGCCACGGAAGTGATTTTCTGTGAGGAGCTACTAAAAGCTTCCTCCGTGCCTAGTAAAAACCAACTGCTGACTGGCTCTGAGAATAGGCACACGGCTAAGTCAACTGGAAAAGCTGGTAACGCCTCTATGGTAACATATTTAAGAAAGGAAAAAACCGCGGGAAGCTCTCTTTCTTTCTCACCTCTGGAAGTGGTGAGGGGGCTGCTGAGCCCCTGCCCAGCGGATCTGCCGGGCCCCTTCCCGGCAGGCCGGCCAGAGCCCTTTCCTGGCACAGCCGCCGAGGTTATGCCACCGGGGGGGCCATCCCGGCGCTGCAAGCAGGCTCGCGGCTGAGGCCAGGATCGGCTGCTGCCATCCTGGTCCGGGAGTGGCCACACGGCCGGGACCGCGCGGCGGGGGCAGCGCCATGTGGCCACTGCCATCTCGGCATGGCTTGCAACGAACCTTATTTGTTTAGCCGCTTTTAGCCAGCAATCCTGCACACAGAAGGGCAGAAGTAGCAGCAGCAGCAGCTTTTCTTTTTCGGCACCCCGCATGAGGAGAGGCGCTGAGTGGAGCCAGTGGCCGGCGCAGCTCACACGGTGCCGGCAGGAACCATGTGACCAGCAGCGAGAAGCATGGCGAGCAGTTCCCCAATGCGGAGCTTGGACCAGATCAACCTTTCAATGCTGTGGAACTCTATAGAAACTTTTCAATTTATAGAACTTGAGAACAAACAAACCTACAAACACCAGTTCTCTCCTGAGTCAGAAAAAAGGAAAAGGTGAAGACACGTGAGGAGAACAACATGATGACACCAACCATGGTCGGTGAAAAGGAGGGAGGGTGGAGAAGGAGGTCCTCCAGGCCTTGGAGCTTTTTCTGCAAGCCGTAGTGAGGACTATAGTAAAGCAAACCCTTGCTTCCAGAGACAGAGGAAGAGGACCCTTGCTTTTATACTAGAACAGATTATCCTTAAAAAGCTGTACCCCATGAACTAATGGCCCATGCAAACAGTTGTGAGAAGACTGCTTTTCCCGGGGGAGGGACTCACATTGTAGCAGGTTTGGGTGGGACTGCTACTCCTGAAAATTAGAACCATGCGGGAGAAGTTCACAGAGAACTTTCTCCCGCGGGAAGGACCCTCACAGCATAGCAAAAGAGACTCCTCTCCCTAAGCGAACTGAAGAAAGAATTCTTAGAAGTGACAAACTGACTAAAAACCCCATGTTTTATCTCCCTGCCTTGTCGGTGGGGAAAAAAAGGAAGGCTGGAGGGGGAAAAGGAGTTCTAAAGCTTTATTTTAATTCTCATTATTCTCTTTTAATTCTGTTAATAGTTTTTTCTTTATACCTTTTAAGTCTTAAGCCTGTTTTGCCCTAAAGTGTTCTTCCCAATCCTTACCTCAACTCAGAAACCCCTTTTTAATTGTTCTTTCCCCCTCCTCTGCTCAACTATAGCAGAGAAGAATGAGTGAATGATTTCTTTGTGAGTGCACTGGCATTTGGCCAGCATCAAACCCATGACACAGGGGTAATGTTTTAAACTAGAAGAACGTAGATTCAGATTGGATGTAAGGAAGAACTTCTTTATCATGAGGGTGGTGAAACAGTGGAAGAGGTTGTCCAGAGAGGCAGTAGATGCCCCATCCCTGGAAATCTTCAAGGTCAGGCTGAACAGGGCTCTGAGCAACCTGATCTAGTTGAATATGTCCTTGCTCATTGCAGAGGGGCTGGACTAGATGACCTTTAGAGGTCCCTTGCAAACCACATCATTCTATGATTCTATGCTACTATTCTCCCCAAGAGGTGTAGTTATAATTCAACTTATAAAACCTGTGTTTTCTGGATAGACATCTCTATGTGTTTCTTATAGGCATGCACTTGAACTGTTTAAAGGACATACAATCAACTGCTTACCAGTATCTCTCACATACAGTCAGGTAACAGGTAACTCACCATAAAAAGAGCTTAGTATTAACAAAAAGCTTAGTTCTTGATGAATGACATGCAGTATAAACCCCAAAGCTGAGCAAAACATGTTGATGAGTAACAACTTTGGATGAGGCCAGTAAAAACTCCCCACAAAAACTAATGTCCATGCAGCAGTAAGAAAAAGAGCAGGAAACAAACCCACACTCAAAATCAACTTAAGAGCAAGAGAGAAGTGAGTTCTGAAAACAAAAGTACATGATCTCTGAAATAAAGCAGAGAAAATGTCACAATCTTGAAAAACTAGGCATGTGGGTAAGAAGCAGGCTTGAATCAAGCTCTTCTCAGAGCTTCTCCTACTTTCATATACTCCTGCTCACATAAGAAATTTCACACTTACAAGGCTGGGTTGAAGGCATATAAAGATAGTATCTTGTTTGTACATAGGTTTTCCACTCCTGAACTCAGCTCAAATCTGCTTTCAAAGAAGTATTAGTGAGCCATGCCTTCTGCTCCTCCATTTTATCTAGAAGACCTGATTATCATTTTGGTTAGAACACCTATCCTCAGTTCAACTATTACTACCTTTATCTCTTCAGCTTGCTCACAGCAATCAAATAAGCTGTAGCATGAAATCTTCGCCACTTTAAAAGTTCTACAAAACAGAACACATTCCAGTTATTCAAGAAGCATCAAATATAATAAATCTGTCCTTTGCTGGTCCTGTGAACCAATTTCCATGAGCACTTTGCTCCTTTTCTTAAACTGTTTAAAAGTCTAAGCACGGGTTATGCAAAATCTAGAATATATTAAAGCAAGTTTTGTCAGGAGAGTTATGCTTTTTTACTTCTTAGACAAATTGAAGTTGGTGTACAGATGAGCTTCCACCTAAACTGGGAAAAATAGCTTTTGCATGGCTTAATTCATACAAAGGGTACTAACACCTTGAATAACTTCATTCTTACCAGCAGACTACATCAACAATGTTAGATCACCAACAGTGTCAGACAAATCAAATAAAATTACAACTATATGAGCCTTCAAGGAAAAAAGACAAGCAAAGAAACTGTACTTCAAACTGATACTCGGTATTCTTAACTAAAAAATAGTAAGCACATACTGCAGTCCTACCATGTCAGAATAAGGACGGTTCTTATCAAGACCTACAAAGAACATTTCATGTTCTTTCAGACACCTACATTAATTCCAAATTACACATTTTAATTTCTTTACTGAAACGTGGCTCTATTGGTGCTTTCAGAATTAAAACCAAAACATTAAATTTATGAGCTCAGCATAAACCAAATCAGCTTTGAATCCCTTAGTCTTCTGATGGCCTAAAATAGTAGTCTCCAAGTAAATGCATTAGCTCACTTATTTTAATAGACCTTAAAATTAATTGTGATTATTTATGTATTAATAGTATTAATTATTGCACTACTGATCACTTTCAGGAGAAATACATGCCAGGAAGCCCCTGAAAGTTTCCTCATAGCTTCCAAAATATCCAGCTGTACCCTCTGAGTTAATTCAAAAATTTTAAATGCAGTACAGGCTTACTGGAGGATGCACAGGATGCAATATAACAAAGGAATTTGCAAGTGAGGTGGAATTTGGTTTAGCTGTGTACATTATACAGTCTTATGCATACTAAGAAGGATACAATTTTTGTTTGGCAGGTTACAAACAAAAATGTCTAAGAATACAGCCTACTGCAAGAGTAAACAAAAGTATTAAGGATGGCCTCAAAAATGTTCTTCTGGAGCAGGAAAAAAAGCCAAATATCTTGTTTTGGAGTGAAAATTCACTTTTTCATTGCCTTAATCAAGATAATCTTTGATTTACAGTTTTTCATTATGTAATAGCACCTAATTTAACAAAGGTGAGAATTTAGTCTGTTAGTAACAGTAAAATATATGAGGAAATTATTAAGATTTTCAGAAACAGTTCATAAAACTTACTCATAAAGAATTAAACATTGATATAATCATGTAACTGCATTAATCTACAACACTTCTCAGTAATGAGCCTAAAAAGTTACGTTTTTTAAACTTCCAGTCAAATAAAGAACACTACTAAGAACAGAGTATGTTTTCGTCTCTTGCATTAAATTCAATGTAATTATTCCAACTCTTCATAAATATTAATAATTTTAGGGATTGGATCATCTCTTTTTTTTTCAAATCTTCTAAAATTACTCCATAACTTCTGAGATTATTTTTATTTAAAACTTTGCTCTAAATTGTTCCCAAATCAAGTATTCCAAACAGTAAAAAAAGAATTTTATTATCATTCCAGGGTCTTGAAGCCAACCAAAACAAAACACCCAGAATCAGCTCAGTACCAGAAGGTCTAGCACTAACAGAATAACCCTGAGGTCAAAGCAGTAATTTGTACAACTCTCCTGCTCCTACTGCTAATCCAGAAATACGGTATTTTTTTAAGCCAACCAGTGACTTCAGTGATCAGTCACAGTACCTACACTAAACGAATCTTGACTTTCATTGGGAGTAATTGACAGACGAAGCCTAGGCTATTTCTCATCCACATAAGGAGCTTTCCTCTCTTGTTACACTACAAAATTAAAAAGACCTGCACATAGTTGACATGCCAGGCATGTATGAAGTGCATCGAAAAAGGGCAACAAGGCAACAGAAATCCCAAATTATTATTTCTATGTTATGAAAAAGGGTTGGTACTAGAGTGAAACTGTATTTTAAACTGTAATCTTAAAAAATTGTAAGATTTACCTGTAGAACAAGGCATCTGGAAATTGGGGTCATTGCTATCCAAAACAGGCAAACAGAACTGGGCACTTGCAGATCCTAGCATAGGATCCTTATCGCTGAGCATGTTCTTCAGCGAATCCTCTAAGACATTTTGACTTGTACTAAAATCCTCACAGACTTCATTCTCCAGGTTGGATTCTAGAAATAGGGCATCATCTAAGTGTTCAGTAGGAATTAAATGGTTAAATGTATCAACTATATCCATGAAGACTCCTGTGTCTTTCAGCCCTATAGAAAGACAAGAAAAATACCATAAGAAAATAAGCTACAAATTGTAAAACACCTAAGACACCAGCAAATTTTTTGGCTGTTGTGTTTTATAAAGAATGCTTAAGGTATTTTTGAATTATAAAAAATAAATAAAAAACTGCTTATGGCTTAGTATGGCCCACTGCATAACTAAAAATCAATTCCCTAATTATTTTTAAAAGAAATTCCATGCTAAGTTAATATAATCTCCTCTATGAGCATTCCAGTGCTGACACTTCTACAGAGTGTGTATAACAAAGGTAATTAAACAACTCCTTTCTAAAACTTGTTTAAACCTTAACCAACCCAAGGGGGTAGGACACCAAAGGAGGACATCAAGTACAAGTGAACCTGGATAGCAGCACTGTGAGCATGACTCTTTTCTTCTTTTTAAATGTAAAATTTTGAGGTCAGCTTCCACTAACATCAATGGAGCTGAGAAGGTTCCAGAGCCTGCCATACTAACACGTACTACTGAGAAGAACTGTATTTCTGTTCAAAGAGCAACTACCAAGTACTTCAAAGGAAGTTAGTATTTTTAAACAGCAAGGTTTTATTGCTATTATTTTTCACCTATCAATACAGTCAATAAAATTACAGACACTTTACACAAAAATCTGATCTCACTCAAGTACATGAGAATTCTGAGCTGGCATTAAAAGGACGAGACTTTTGAAACTTCAATTTTCACATAGTTTAGGTGAACTTCTAGAAGTCTACCTAAGGAATTGTATACAAAGATGCATTTTACAAGGAATTCTTTATTTTCTAGATCTTCTTTGCAATGCAGCAGACGTGCAACTACTGCAGCAGAGACGTAACTAATAAGAATGTGTAACTAAACAACAGAATGGAAAAAAGTCAGCAAAACACTTCAGAAGTTTTGCTTGAGCACATACCCAAAGCGGAGAAAGATAACTATAATAAATATGATCAGACAGGTAAGGAAAATGGAGCAGTGCAGTACTGCCTGGCTTAATTTGGCATATAGGATGGTCTGAAAGACAGTTTTGGCACACAAAGCTGTTAAAGCTTTTGGAAACAGCAAAAAGACACAAATACTTTCTCGCTCCTTCTTTCATCATCCTCCTCCCACGAGACAATTTTTTTTTTAGAATGAACACGCTAATTAAAGGAAAATGACAAGTGAGAATTAGAGTTTGCAGAGCTTGGATTACTTTCTAGATGGCTATTCCAGCAAACTGCCACTAAATACATCCAGTACTTACTCATGCTTAATAGAACATTAAGTATGCTTCCTTAGACACATTAATGGGACATTTCTGTTTTAGCAGTCAACTGGGAATATCCTAGCCAGATACATGCAAGGGCTCTGCTACAATTTCAACCCTATTTATGCCATTTATTTTATTTCACAAATTTACAAAAACTACAGGTTTAACATGACCAGTGTTTCATTTTGTTTAGATGGGGTTCCTTAGGGCTTTTTTGTTCGCGGGGTTTTGTTGGGTTTTGGGTTGTTGGGGTTTTATTTTCAAACATGAAAGTCTTTCTTCCTTCTCCCATAGGGCAGGTCAGAAGAAAGCAATGGTCAGGTATGGTACTGTGTCTCTGCAGAGCATGGTATCTTTCAAATTTGTACACACTAACTACAACAAAGCAGTCTAATACACAAGGTCCTACTGACCAAACAGCCAGCAAGAAGGAAAGTTTGGCCAAATCACGTGCATTTAGTAAGCAGGTAATAGACTTCAGTAGCAAGTCGTAATTTGAAAGCTCCCTCACCAAACAAATGGACTGCTTTTATCAAGCAATGCAATGCATTTACATATACAGCCAACCAACTAGCACCTATAGCGGTCAACATTGTTTCTGAAGCTCCAAATCTGGCAACACATGAAGAAGCAAACTAATGGAGTAAGTACTATGCTGCACTGTATAATCTGTTTTTTATTATTATACCAAGTAGTTACAACCATCTGATGCTACACGGGATAAACTACAAGAGATGCAGTGGCTCCAAGTAAGAAAATAATTAAAAATGCCCCAATACAGCACTTTAAAGCATCTTCCTGTAATGACAGGTTTTTTCATATTAGCATTACATAAGCACAAGAGTAACAGCCATGGGATAAAATTATGGTGAACTCTGACATTAACAAGTGTCAATGACACTGCAGTAGAACACCTACATATTGTGAGAATGCAAGAAACCTTTTGCATCCAACATCAAAAAGTGGCAGAGTCTTTGAGGACATTTACAACATATCCCAAGCATTTTTCTGGATAGGAGAACATTTATGTATTTGTTACTCAAATATTGTTGTTCCCAAAGCAGTGATGACCACTTCATTAAAAGCAATGTTAAGAAGCAAAGCTTAAGAAGAATATTAGCTCTTGCTACAAAAATCCCTCCTGACAGAAATTAACCTCTGTCTTCAATGATGTGATGAAGAAGAAGATTACCTACAGTTCTGTAAGACTACCATGCAGCCATTCAGAACACTAAAAGCACTGTGAAGTAACTGTCAAAGCAACTATACATGCAGTGGCCACAGACACCTTCAATGAGACCTATGTAGCTAGTAGAGAAAATTCAAGAGGAATTTTATTGAAAGCTTTATTTCTGGAGCATGAGCCTATGATCAAGTATAAATTCTACCCAAATTTTCCATCAAAAAGTCAGGCGGTTTGCATTAAAATACTACTACCACAAAACCTAATCTTAAAGAATTTGTTCTACCATTTTTAAAATAGAAAGTTTATGCCAGCAAAACACATCAAATCAAAATTTTGCTTTACCTAGTTCAAAAAACCGCTGTGCAATTCTTTTCATAATTTGTACACTACCAAGCTATTTTGGAAAATTATTTCTAACATTACTAGATTAACTGTCATAAGAACTGTAGAATCTGTGGGATTGAGGATGAAAGATACACTTCTTTAGCTAGACAGTTGACTGTTAGAAATAGTTGCAGCAAGAAAAAAAAAAATCTTCCCTTACACAATGCCTGAAGCGTATGAATTTTGAATGGTTTATTTTGCATTTGAAACACTTTGAATATCAGGAAAAATAGCCAGAGGTAGAGGTAAAATCACAGTTAAGATTTTCATGCTCACTTATTTCCAAAGATAATTCTAACCCCTTAAAGGAAGAATGTATTACTCCACTGGAACACAGCTGTGTCCTCCACTTGAACCCTAGTGGCCAGTGCCTCGGCACGGCTCCCAGCAGATGCGCACATACCAGCGCACTCCCATCGCACAGTAATTCACAAGTGCTTTCCCACTGGGTAGCTAACCAGAAGCAAGAGAATATGAAAAGTATTATGCATGCAGAACCAGTGAGGAGTGCTCATAAATGAGGCAAAGGACCAAGTCCCAGCCAGGCTCAGTGAAACTTCTCGCACCCACTGGCTCCTGGAGCATCAGGGCACGTACTGAGACTGTTACAGCACAGCAACATACAGGAGTCTGGGTAAAAGAAGAGCTCACCATCAAGAAAAGCTTAAAGTATAGAGAGCATCCTCCTCAGTTCCCTAAATACATTTCTCTTACACTTTTGAAATGGATTTGTTTCTATCAGCCCCTCGACTGCAAAAACAGGAGCAACAATTACAGAAGTAACACTGCAAGAATTACAAAGCAACTCACCAACCAACATCTGTCATCATTAAGAGATCCAACACTATAAACAATCCTGTTAAAAAGCACTACAGTCAAATATAACTTCCAGAATTTCCCCCACATTATGTTTATCATAAAATTTCTTTATGCTCTCAGCATTTTTTCCTTTTACAGTCTGAGTCTTTCAGATTAAAAAAATAATTTCTTCCACTGTTGAATTAGTTTATTAAGCCAAGTATGCCATAATATTGCCTCAAATCTCAACAAATTTGGTATGAAATAAACACGCTATAGGCTCTGCCAAGGCAGATTTTTATCTTCTCCCCATTTACCATATTTTCATTACATCTTTAACAGTTCTACATGACTTTCTAAAATTAAAAGGTAAATAGTCAGAATGATCATTTGCTAAGAAAAGAAACTGAGATCTCAAACAAGCATGTCCTTCCAAACCAATCTTAGAAGGAAAGGAAGACTAGAAACTGGACAAGAGATGCTGTACATCTTTAAGCTTTTTCATTGCTTAGCTTGTCTATGAAAGAGGCAAAGAATTACTTCAGTTCCTATTATTTTCTTAGTCATAACAGCGAAAAATAATTTAGTGATGATATCCAACTGTATCCGCATGTTTCTACCACCTTATCTAAAATCCACCTCAGGCAGGGGTGATCAGTTTGTATTTACCACCAAGCATTCCGTGTGTTACTTAGCTGATGGACAGCCCAAACATACTCTTGACTGCATTTTAAATTAAGCCTCTCTTAAACATCAGCGTGTGAAAGTGTTTCATTTTTCAACTACATATGTGGATATATATTAGATACATTTGTCTTGATATTTTATTGTTTTTCTTTATTTTTCTTTACATTTATTTTGTTCACTTTTTACAGTACTCCCGCATCACTTATTTTACTAGGCAAATGTTAGGTTTCACTGTAATTACTCTCTTTCCCTTCCTCTCTGCCCAGGGGGTGAATTTAATATATCAGTTTACCTTTTAAACTTTACTTTCATATTTAAGCTTATATTTTAAAGTTAGTAATATGAAAGAGAAGCTTCTGTATGTTTAATAATTGTCAATTTAAAAATAAATCTGGTTTATGAAAGTCCTCAGCAGTTGGACTTCAAAAAAATAAAACAATTCTACAAAGAAATTTAACCAAAAAAGAATTGCCTGAATTAGGAACAAGGAGAAGCAAAAATCTGAGGGACCCTAACGAATGAAAAAAACCCTCAATCTCACACTGCTTATTTAGGATATTCAAAATCCTAGATGTCGAATATCCTATCTACTTTATTGACCTGCCCAAATAAGTGAGTCTGAAACTGCTGAAGATAGCATAGCAATACCACAATTCCTTCCATTTCACTGAAGTACCTTTCTGAACAGTGTTTGTCGCTTCCAATTCACTGAATATGTCTAGTGCTTTTAAAAGCTTTTGTACATCTAGTTATTGACTGGACTATGTGGAAGACATTGCAATATTCAAAATACAAGGCTTAGTCTCTGGACCTTATGCTTATGCACACCAAATGACCAACAGCAAGCACTAGTCATAACAACTGCAACAGACTCCGTTAAAAAGAGCCGTATTATATTTATTTATTCAAGTAGAAAACTCTGGTAGGAGATTAAACAAAAGGAACAACTTATTTGGATGACTATCACCTTAGATGTCAAAACAAATGGGAAAAGCTGACTCTGCACTGTTACAGAAGAATCAGTAAGTAACAATAACGGACAAAAACTTTTCACCAGAAGAGGGGAACGGCATCTTAATTGGCATGCAATTAGCTAATAACACAGACAGCTTAAAAAAAAAAAATTCCTTGCCCACATTGTGTGGCAACTAATGTACCCAAAAGGAACTCTCAAGGTATGAAATGCCTGCCTTTGTTCACTGGAGCTGTGATGTCAGACTACCCATGGGCTCACTGATATCGTGACACTTAAAACCCACCTACTAAACAATGGTACTTCAAAGCCCTGATGCACGTTTTACTACCATGCTCCTCCTTCCTCCTGCACAAACTTTAAGATTGCAAGTACCAAATTGAAAATTAATGCTAAGTTGCCACGTATCCATGTTGCCATGCTTTAAGCACTAGAAGCTGCATGCATTGTGTTCATGGATATTAGAGCATCAAAGGCCAGAACTGAGACCCACGCATTCTGCAGCAAGAGATTGTACCCAACAGCGTTCACAGTCCAAACACATCATGGGATTAAAGAGAAAATCAATATCAGACATTGCATCAGAGGCCAGTGTCAGTAAGAAGACAAACTTGACAACTTTTTGGTGAGTTTACAACTCTCACACCAATGCAGTTTCTACTCTGGTTCATATTGGCTCAAATCCCATCATCTGGGGCAGTCTTCAAGAATTGAATTAACTCACAAAATATTTTTGACAGAACAAGCAATGTGATTTACTGCTATCTGAACTCCTATCTAGCCTCAAAAACGTGTTTTGAACTGTTAAAAGAAGATTTCAGTGCTCTTTCTCAAGAAAAGGCAGATACAACACTTGTATAGAATACAGTTTACTGAGCTTTAGTCTTTAAGCATCATCAAATTTGACCTTCCTCATTCACCTATCTCCCAAAAAATAGGACACTGGCAAAGACCTGCCTAACAGGAATATGTACGCAAACAAGTTTATTTGAAACATCAATACTGCTGTAAAAGAGGGCCAGGTACACTGACACACTTATACACTGAAACACCAATCCATTAGGTATCCATACGCCACCTGTTCCCTTATGTAAATCCCCTACTTATTATTTATTAATTTAATCCCTCATTTAAAATTTAAGATCCAGCTTTTAGTGGCACCAAAACAAAGCACTGCTAAAGACCAAAAAACAAGAAATGCAAATCTGAGCATTTCATTAATTGTTAAGAAGCTCTTCTATACTATTTTTGTGTTTACCTCAGTCTGAAGTCTTCAGACACCAACTGACACAAATCTCTTGCTACTAAAATCTCAACAGACCTAATAAATAATAATCACCTCCCAAAATCTATCTAGAATCAAAAGTTATGTGCTGCTTCCCTCACTGACCGAGTAGATCTCTTACTACTTGCTATAATGGTATTTAGAGAGCAGACAGCTCAAAATACTTGTTTTATTAAACCTTCCCTATTCAAAACACATTCACCAGCCATAACTGTACCTCAGTGAACAGAAGGGAAAAGTAAATTTCAAACAAAGGATTTAATTAGAAGACAAAGAAACGCAGAAAGAATAGAGAAACCTTTTCTTAATCATACAGTACCAAATTGTATCATTGAAAATCATCTTAATGGTTATGTTTTGAACAGTATAACCTCATCTAAAAAAAAAAATACCTTTCTCACTCTCACTTTGTAGCTCAAAGAGGTACACAGTGCTGCACTAAAACTTGTGTTATGTTGAAAAATATCTTTACACTGTGAAACGTGGAGTATGTAAATGTAAAATGCAAAGTTTTTACATTGTGAAACATTAAGTACTCTCTTTTTCTTTGCTGGACTGTCCCACCAACGAATACGCCTGAATACCACAAAAACTAGGCATAATCAAAGACCATACATAATTTTATGAATCTCTGCATCGCTGTATATGCCTTGGGAATTTGTAAGCTCAATACCAAGAGACATTTCACTGAAAAGAAAAAGATGAGGAGAGATTATATTTCCACCACTACTGCTATTCTTTTGAACTCTTTCACCCTCAGGTTTCTCAATACTTCTATCAAGTATTTTCAGCTGGAACATAGTATAAAATGCTAAACTGTGTAACAGGTTACACTGATTATTTGTCAGTCACCCAAGAGAGTAATTTCATTTGCAATACCTTTTGAATTTGTCAGTGTCTCTCTCAAAATGATTCATTTGGAAACACCTATTAGAATTAGAGTTTGTTTGTTGGTATTTTAATTAGCAATAGTTAAAAGCTTAATAGCTAAGCCTTGTGAAGTTTTTCATAGAAATATGCCATCCATCATGTAGCTATATTGACACCACTCAGGAGGATGTGAGAAGCTGTTTGTATTTTTCACCTTCTGCTTCTATAAAATGATCCCTCATATCCCAATTCAGTGAACTTTATCATTGCTACTTCATAATATTACCTTACAAAAATATGCCCCTACCATGAAAAAAAGCTTCTAATATAATATGGCTCTCCCCTTAAAGCTTGGATTTAACAACATTTAGGTTGTCCAGGAAAAATTAATGGAAAAAAATGAAAATAACAACTAAAAAAATTCATCAGCTCAATTCCTAGTACAACACAAGAGGTAGAGGTAGGCCTCTTCTTAAGAGAGAGGTTGCAGAAATACATCAGGTAAGAATTTTTAGAGTTCCTGTTTTCCTTGATACACTTTACCACTGTGCTGAATTACCTCAGCTAACTGTGTTGAATTAAATCTAGCCAGCATGGTTTGTAGTTAGGTGCCTTTTCAGTTTTCAAATGCAAAATGCACATAAAAACTGAATGATTGAGTAACAGGCAACAATAGCTGAAAAAAAAATGTAGGCGTTCGGAACTCCGTATTTATATGCATAACCTTTAAAGCCAACTATAGAAATTAAAAGCAGAAGCTACTTGGTACAGAAGAAAGAAGAGCTTCATTGCAGGATACGCACTAAGTGTAAACACCAGTGGAATTATTCCAAGAAATATAAAACCCCACGTTTTTAAGGGCTCCCTTACATTGTGTCCCAAACCATAACAGATTAATTTATTAAGCAAAACAAAGCATGAATTAGCGGTGTTAAAGAGATGCCATATGTTTACCATCCTTACATTTAATCATAAAATATTTCCACTACATAGCGGTGTTAGCATCCATTTTTATAAAAGCGAATGTATAAAAATTACATAATGAATTAACAACTATGTAAAAGACACCACAACTACAATTTGCATGGGACAGCTCCTGTCACCCCCCATTCCTGTCTTTCGTTACTGGTTTTTATGCTTCACTCTACAGGCTATTTTTCCTAACTTAAACTATGCCGCAGAGTGCTCTTCATCCAAACGCTCCCCGCACGGCTCTAACAGGTCTCCCTTGTGCACACCATACAGACTGAACACTCGCAATCACACGCAGGATGGCTCTTCTAAAGCCTGAGAGTTGTTATTATCTGCATTCCAGTAGCAAGTAATAAATGCACTGTCTCAGAAAGAGCACCTCATCCCAGATTAGGATCTGAAAATACCACCAGGCCACTGAATCCCACAGCACTGCTGATGACCACACTTTCTCCCGTACTTCCTATAGTGGATACTATACGCAGGAGTTGAATACAGAAATGGTTGGTGATGCTAAGTTTAAGAGACTAGAAGAGGCGCCCGGAACAGGTCAGACCAAAAGCAAGACTATAGCAGGGTCTAAATTGGTAATTGTGTCTCTGGTTTGTACGGGACAGCAAGGCATCGGCTGCTCAAGGGGTGAGAAAAGACAAACGTAGAAGGATCAAAACGTAGCAACTGCAGGGCAGGGAAGGCGGTGTGGGAGACCTCGCAGCAGCACGACGACTCCGGGCAAGGAGCCTGCGGCAGGGTCCCGTACGGACACGGGGCGGGAGTGGCCGCCGCAGGCAGCGAGGCCGGGACCAGAGCGCCATGTCAGGTGGCCGGGCGAGGAGCCCGGGCCCGGCCGGCCCGGGGCCCGCGGGTCGCAGTCTCCGCAACAACCGCGCCGGCGCCGCGGGGCCGCGC